>WOGN01009783.1:0-10676 GCA_015342105.1 Leptinotarsa texana | reverse complement strand
ATCCTGTTTCTCTGAAATTCGACATTATCCTTGGCACAGTAGTATGTTGAACATTTTTTCCTGGATGCCGTTCATTAAAAATGTTAGCTACTTGCCGGTATGGTGTATTCTCACCACATAATAAAACTATTTCAGTTCTTTCCTAAAGAGGCAACATTATTGCAACAATAACTGTTAAAAATTTGACAAGTGAATCAACAACTTGACATTACCATAGCATGCATTTTGTTTGTCAAGACCTACTTAAAAATTGTATTCAACGTGATTAAGCATCCTTACCGTCCTAGTTAGTGTTTATAAATAATCTATTAATACGGAATATTGAATTTTTATTGTTATTTCATTTTTAGTAATTTTAATTATACTTATCGCAGTTTTTGAGGTGTCTGCTTTTTCAAAATTGAAGGTACTGACGTTTGTTTGAGAAAAAAGCCAATGAGTTTGAAACTTTGCACCAGTCATGTTAAAATTTTTATAGCACATTATTAATTTCTCTCTAAAAATATATGTATGAATAAAAATTTATCAGAAAACTTAAACTCCATGATGAGTTGGTTATGTATACATGAATGATAATTAATCAAACTTGTTTTTTAAAAGAAAAGGGATATCTGTCAAAAATAAGCAAAAACTCAACTTTATCCCAGTTGCATAAAATTTGGAATATGTATATAAAATTGCCGTAGACAAAACTTTTTCAAGTAACTTTTTGTTAAATTCGATCTAGAAATGCACTTTTCCATTTTTTTTTTCAAAAAAAAGTTGAATTTGACAAACACTGAACGTCAGTGGGTCATAGTTGGCCGCATCATTTTGAGTTAAATTTAAAGCACAAACAAATGTCGAAGTTAAACTTCATTGAAACTTCTCGAAAAAAAAGTTTTCCATATGGTGCGCACTTCAATGATTACATTGTATATCTCAGAGAAACTATATATTTGAGAATTGTCTCAATGCAACAAAACAGCATCATCTAGATGAGTGAGGAATTGAATACAGTCAGTGTATATTGATCAAAAACGTATAAATAGTTGCAAAATAAATTTGAGACAAGTAGATAAGGTAAATTGTAAAACTGATTTGAAACACAGCTTTGTAAGTATGATTAGTTTTATCTTGATCACTTGGTGATTGAAACACGTGTCGAGGTGTTAAAACAACAGTTTGGTGTTATGTAAAAAACTCCAGTAATATTCTTTACGTCTTGATATTGTTTTAATATTTTCATAATGTGAGAATGATTATTATTCATCAATTCAGTAAAACCAGACAACTGACACATTAAGCACGTCGGCGTCGCCAAAATGTTCAATTAATCAAACAGCGTCAATCACAATTTCAGAACTGTAGCCGGACTCTATAATTCACTGTGTTTCTCTCGGAATGGGAATATTTCTTGGCGTCAAGTCCATTAGAAAAGAACTGAAGAAGACGAAACCAAATATATATGCTGACGACTCAACTGCCTCGACATAATTTCAACATGCTTTTTCACTTCATCATCTCAAACAAAAACAAAAGCTTTACCGAATTAAATGACTGAAACAAAATTTAAGCCTCCTATGCAAATTTCCAGAATACATTTGGAATTCACTCGAAGCTGAAAGTTATGCTGAAAGGAAGTTGGTGTGAAGTGAAATTTGATACAAACTGTGCTGTTTTTCAGATTTTAATTAGGTCGGTTTTTCACTTTCGCAAACTGCGTTCATATCTTCAAAGGAGTTTTTCATTATACTCGTTCGTGCTGAACCGTTGCAAGTTAAGATGTGGACAGGAAAAAGAGAAGTTCATCTTTAAAACACGTTGCATCAAAAATTCTTTATTTGTGCACTGCTTATGACTATATTATTTCGCTAGAAATAATAATAGTAATAATAATAAATGGTCCTTGTTTTACGTGGCGGAGTTTAGCAAAGCGCTATTCTTCCATTCAACCACGTTTGAAAAAGAAAGTAACAACCCAAAAAATAAATGGCAATTTCAGGACAACAGTAAAATGGAATACAAATGTTTATTTTTGGATCAGTTTAAAGTTTACTTTTGAACTGCGGTAGTGATGAATTTTTCAAAGACACTCTGAATGAATTATACATTGTTACAGCATGATACGTGAAGGATCGTTCATAGATAGTGCTGTTATGATTCGGAATGTCAAAATTATTGTTAAATTTAAGGTTTCTTGAGTGTATCTGATGTCTGGAAAGGAGTTTATTTACCAAATGAGTTGGTTGTTGTATTTTTATATAGAAATGATAGTTTATATGGAAATGAAGTTCTCTTCTGTTTTGCATTTTCAACCAATTCAGTTGATTGATTGAAGGGGTCACATGATCTCTGTAATTCAAGCTGAATATTAGTTTAATGCAGGCTTTCTGTACTTTTTGAATTCTGGCAGAATTTATGGAATCGATACAAGGCGTTCTGTACTTTCTGAGTTCTTGTAGAAGTTATGGAATCGGTACGGGAGCCATAGACAACATCGCAAAAATTAAAAATAGATAAATTCAGTACCTCTGAAAGGGTAATTTTGAGTGACCTACTAAGATAGTAGTTTGTTGTTCGAATACAAATGTTTCAGAGTACCGTACGACCTTTGAATGAGAAATTTGACTTGAGGAACAAATCTGATGTCTGTACTGTCTATATGAAGTCCTAAACAATTTATTTTTTTAGTCAATTTTACAGAATGTCTATCAATATACAAATCGATATTATCTATGGCCCTTCCACGATCTATGGCTGTTACAAAAATTATTAAAGATGATTTACTAGGATTGAGGTTTAGACAGTGTTGCTGCGAAATGTGCACAATATTTTTATATCATTATTGAGCGATGTTTCGTGATCAATAAGCTGATTTACTTTATCGGAGTAGTACAAGCTAGTGTCGTCTGCATATGTATCAATGTAGAATAACCTGAGGACCTTGGAGAAGTCAGATGTGTAGATAATAAAAAGTATTGGAGCGAGAATTGAACCTTGCGGGGCTCCATGAAATACAGTCATATTATCAGACTAGTCTTTATCACAACACGTTGATTCTCTTATAAACCTTCATTTTGAAGTTCTAAACGTTGTTACAGATCATAAAATATCGTGTCTGCTGGGGAAGTTATTCAAGGTCAAAGGTCGCGAAAATCAGTTTTCCGCGAATATCTCGGCTTCTATAGCTCTAATGATAATGCTTTTTATGAAATTGTTACATCAATGAAATATTATTTGAAATGAAAAATTCGTTTCGACGAAACAATGATTGTGCCAATTAGTGAAGATAACTTTTTGTCAGATCGTTCAAATAAAAAAACTTGATATAGTCATCGACAAGAGAGACTGAAAATTATAACAAAACAAGCAACATATGATGCTGATTGACTTATCACAGAAACAGCAATCGAAAATTCCAAATATGGACTCCCGTCATCATTGAAGAACTATGTCTTCTCGTTATTTGAATTAGACGCACTCAACTACATGAAAAAGGAATTTTCTTCAGAAAAGTTGAAAAGGGCAATATCAGAGCAAAAATATATTCGTCAGAAAATTTTGACAAATATGACAAATATCGGGAGCGTATAAATTATCATGTGGGTCATGTCCAATGTTTTATATGGGTCAAACTGGGAGAACTTTCAAAGCTCGCATCAAGAAACATAAAAAATGATTCCAGAATGGAATGTATGTATGAGTTTGAAAATGTCCTTAAAGGACGAAACTGCAGTAACGTTAGTTACAAATAAAAGTGGTAAAAACGAAAACGTTAGCAATTGATGGCAAATAAATACTAAATAACGCAGCGTTATTTAGTATTTCTGTTTTTGTCAAACAACTAGAGCCATCTCTTGGTCAGGTCAGGTACTTTTGGGACTACCAACGTATACTGCTCCTACATCTGAGGACGATATTGATCATCTTCGATTTACTCAGTTCGTGAATCAACAAAGCTTCCATGAGATAGGAAAATTTTGCAATACGCAACATGCTATTCAGGATAATTGAGAGAAATGACACAAGTAATCTACATACATGTCGTTGACTTTATCTTCGACAATCAATTACAATATTGTGATTTACACACGATGCCGCTGCTAAACGGAATGTGAGAGAACGGGACAAACTTTTCCAACACGCAACTATTTAAAACTTCGGCTCATTCATAACCTTAATTATGTAGCATTATTCCTAGCCAGTTTCAGATAAACGCTGTTGGTAATGTCAGGCGACATTTACATCTATCACAACGGTGTATTGTTTCGTGAAATTTGAGCCATTTAAAACGCTGACACTAATTTCCCTGTTGTGGTTTTCGTCAGTGATATGGTTTAGTTATGATGTAGCAGTCAGACGGAACTAACACGAAATTATTTGCTGAAAATATAACATAATATGAGTTGAAATGTCCTGGGCTTGAGAAAGAAAACGTGTTTTTTGTTCAAAATTGGTTTTATTCATCAACGTGATTCTGATATCTCAAATTAACTTGTGAGTGCCAAAACCGAAGACAAAGCAAAATACTGGTTTACATCAAACAAACTGAAACTTAACTCAGAAAATAACTATATCTTCTGAAACCAGGGTAATGAGCAAAGCTCAAGTTAAATCATTAGGTGTTGTAACTGATTTGAAGTCGCTTCTGACCGATATGTCGGCCAGCAAACAAAGACATCCATCCCACTTCTGACACCAATTGTAACAATTCAAAGAATTTATTGTCTTAAACGAATTCATTTCCAACAATAATTAACTACCACAAACTAATTTATTCACAACACTTAGCAACTAATGCTTAATTAATTTCCACTATTTGAATTCTTTGATTAACCGCTCGATTCACTTTCTGAACTGAGCTGTCCTTCCTGGACGAGAAACCGGCTTTATATATCGGTAACGATCGTTCTAGAATTCTATATTCTTTTCGGTATTTAACTAGAGTTTAATCGGCGGTTGATGACTATTCCTTTTGCGGTGATGTCATGTGTTTGTTCACTGGCCGACATATCGGACAGGGGCGGCTTCAGATTCGAGTCACTTCGATGGGAATCACGTATTGACCATCTCTGTAAAAAACTCTCGACACAATTGTTTCTACTTCGCCAGTTGAAAAAAGCATTGAGCCATAAAACACTTCTCATTTCGTATCATTCCCTATTTCACCCCTTTTTTACTGTCACCTTTCATATGGGATACTTTTTGGGGTAGATCTACTGTATCTTGATTTTCTACTCACTGTTAGAAATACCTACATAAAAACAAGATATTACTCTACAAACACTCAGATCATAGTAATTATGAAACTACAAATGCAGGACAACTCAGTCAGCCAAGATTCAGACTTGAAATGTCATTATAAAATTCTCTGGAGGTTAAATTATTTAACAATTTCCATATAATGTGACTGAATTGAATTTCAATTTGTTCGAAACGAAAATCAAAGAGTAAAGAAATTGTTTTTATTCTGTACATGATTTTATGGAAAGTACATATTCAGACTAAACGGCTTTACTTTTTTACATGTTGAATGCTGCTTTTATAAGTGGACTTGGACCTTCAGTATTTATTATATACATAAATGATTTCTCTGAAATTTACGAACAATCAAGTACTGAAGTTGTGAGCTATGCAGATGATTCCAATCTCATCGTACCAGTAAACAGGGAATTAACTTGAAAAAATGAATATTTCTATTTCGGAGTATTTCCAGCTCAATAGTGAAAGACTAGATATTTCAACGAGTACAAAACTGTTAGGAATTTATACAGATGATGAACTGAATTATGAGGTACATATTGACTATCTTGCAAAAAACCTACCAAATAAGTGTTATGCAATTCGAGTGTTGAGACGCCACTTGAAAATCGATGCATTGAAAACGGTATATTATGGGACTGTTTTTCCTCTGCTGAAATATGGAATATTAGTATGGAAAGGGAGTACATAACTGGAACGTATTTTTATAATGCAGAAACGTATATTGAAAACAATGTTCAATTTGAATTACACAGACACTTGTCGTGGTACATTCAAGGGGAACAAAATGCTTACTGTATATGCAATATATATTTATGTTTGTGTACTTTTTGTAAACGAGAACAAATCGAATTTTGAAGATGACAAACATAGATTGAAAAACACAGAGCATGGGCCGCATTACGCATCAATTAAATTCTACAACCATTTACCTTGAGTATCAAAGAAGATCGGCAAGAGCAATTTTTAAAAAACGTGTTTTCGATCTGTTGTGTGACATTACAAGAATTCATAAACAAATAACCATTTTCAGTCTGTATTAAATATAAGCTTCCTAATAACTTCAATATTACATATTACATTCTACTCATTGATCTTTATCTGTGATATTTACTTATTTTTTCCTGTCATTTTTATATACTTATATACCACATGCCTTTATTTATATTAATATTAAGTGACATTTGTAATGTTGATGTAATCATTTTTATAACTTGAGTTATATCAATTGTTCAAATTGCACACTAATTTGCACCAACTGTCAATGACTTGTCACAAATGTATATTCATAACGGGATCAAATAAAAATCTATCTAGCTGTCCATCAAGAGCCACACCATTATTTCAGTGCCGCTCTGACAATTCAATACCAATACCAAAAAAAGGGGATGTTTTGTGTGGTGTTCCACAAGGATCAGTTTTAGGACCCATCTTATCCTTATTATATGTCAATGACATTGTAAATTTGAGCATTTCCGGAATTTTCTCTGATGCAACGATGATATTGTAGAACAACAAATACTCAAATTATTTACATCACTAAAGCAAACATTTCATCATTCAGATGTGCTCTTGATGACCTGTCATTTGGTGATAACTTAGTGATACAATAAACTATTGTATAAGTTTAAAAATGTCTGTGCAGGACGAAACTGCAGTAACGTTAGTTACAAATAAACGTGGTAAAAAACATTGTAATTTTCATTTCTTTCTTCATATATATTTATATGTGTATTATGTAAGTGTTGATAATATTTTCAAACAAATCTGCACACAACCATGTGGATACAAAATTTCGATATTGAAGTATAGTGTATGTTCTAACTTTACTTTCTTGTAGATGTTTTTGTATTCACATCTTATATTTCTATACTTAGATTTATATTTATTTTCCACAAGTTTTGTTCACAAGATATATTTTCAATGACAATAAAGTATATTATTATTCAGTGTTAAAAAACATAGAAAGAATTTTATTGTTTCATATTTTGTGGTGTGAGTCTGGAAACATTTTTACATGTTTTTATGTAAAAATTGAGTAAAATAGCTGATGGTGACATTAGGTCAGCTATCAAAATCTTGAGCTCAAGTGATACGTTGGCTGAATACGATGAATCCACACTTTCAGTTCTCCGATCAAAACACCCTCGATCAGATTCCTCTACACATTCTCTGGATTCGCAACTACCACACGATTTTTCAGAGTATCCGGTGATCCAATTTCAGAACATGAAGTATCGGAGGCAATTAAATCTTTTCGTTCTAGTTCTGCTGGTGGTTTGGATTCTTTCCGCCCTAGTCATATGCAAGACCTCATTAGTCACTGCTCTGGAAATTCAGGACAAAAACTAATTTCTTCTGTTACAAAATTATGTAGCTCCATTTTTACTGGTAGGGTTTCTCCAGAAATTTGTCCTATACATTTTGGCGCTTCACTATGTGCTCTTCGGAAAAAGGATGGAGGAGTGAGACCGATTGCCGTCGGTACCTTTTATTGTAGATTGGTAGCTAAACTTGGCTGTGTGAGGATTATAGACGAACTAGGCGTTCAGCGACACTCCGTCAGCCTTAAAATATTTATAGTTGTTCCTGTACTTGTACAAAATTTCTGCTTCAACAGCAAACTTTAATAGTTCCACAACAACCGGTCAGCTATCTCTTGATTACAAAATTTTATTTTTGATTTTTCTCGTATAAATTTTGAGACCACGTCAGACACAGGAGTTGAACTTTCGGGGATACCATAGATAATAATATTATTTTTTATATTTCCTTTTTCCAGATATTGGATCTTTTGCTCTAGTTTACAGTTTTCTTCCTCTAACTCTTCATTTTTTGATTGTAAATCGGCAATTTCTTGGGTTACAGTATTTTTAAATTCCTTCACTTCTTTATTAATTTCTTCGTTTGAAGCTCTTACCTCAAATAATAGTTCATCCACATCATTCATAGACTTTTGTGACATTTCTCCAGAACAGTTACCCTTTATCGTAGATAAATAATGCGTAGGCTCCCGTACTATTTAACAGATTTTTTCCATATATCTGTACTGGTGTCTTGCGAGATTTTTTTACAATCAGCTGTTTTTGGAGAATTATTTGAACAATTTTTTCTACGGATTTCCTCAAATTTCTATTTGCTGTTGTGAGTATCTAGAATACACTTAGTCAGTTTTTTAAAAACTTTTTATCTGCTAAATGTTCATATAAGCATCACATTAATCAATTGGTTTTCAACTAGCTTATTAATGTTCAGCAAGATTGAAATAAAAATTCCATGATGATAATTTTGATAAAATCCCACTTGAAACACAGAATTCAATTATTTCGAGTTTGAACTCGAATATTTCCTTTCAAATTTCAGTTCCTCTGTACCTGCGTATCCCTGAATTCAATGTTTTTCACAACAAAAAATATTTCCGAGAACATAACGACCAACCCATTCATCTTCCCGTACAAGCATTTGTATATACTGTTTCACCAGTGTAAAAGTAGCATTTGCGTGTGAATACCGACGGAGCCGTCCCCCGGGAGGCGGCAGGATATCCGCGGTCGTCTCCCCGAGGTGTTGATGATGAACGGTCCTCATCACTCACTTCGAATTGGTATTAATGCAGCGGCCGGGCTGTAGACAGGCCGGTCAGCGCGGTCAGCCCAGAATTGATATTAATGGTCCAGCTAGACGATGACTGGTCCTAAGGAGACTACGATGAATGGCCGGGCCAAGTTGTACGTTGTATGTGTTATCGCTATTTTATTCATATGATGGGATTTTTTCTCCGGGGTTATATAGTACAAGACAATTTTTGACTCCAAAGGATTCCAAATGAAACAAGAACATCACAAAAAATGACTAGATTTTCAACAACAGTTTCCTATAAATTCAAACCAAAAGAAAAAATCCATCCTAAGTAACTACTTTCTATAGGGACTTCCAGTAAGCCCCCCTATTATTTGAATTCAAATAAAACAGAGTGTGTGTGATATGTCATCGAAGTTTTTTATTATAATAATAATATTTATTCCCAAAAAAAATAATTACAGAGTATAATTTAACAAATGCAGCATAATTGTGATTGAACAAGAATATACCACGCAAGTAGTAGGTTCTGCTTCTCGCTGTGTGTGTTTCTTGTGTTCAGCAATGCGAACTTTCAATGACCTCTCAGTTTTACCGATGTATGATTCGCCGCACTCACTGAGTGCCTGGTAAATGCAATTCTTGGAATCGCTGTCCACGTTTGGTGACCTGCTTTTTGTAAGGCTGCCACGAATAGTGTTCCCAGATATGAAGCAGATCCTGACGTTGTACTGGAGTAACAATTCCGTTGTAGGTAAGACCGGCTCAGACTGATCATTAGCTCCAGAGATTCATCCACTCAGAAATTGTCCAGTTTTTTACTAGCAAAAATCAAACCACTGCAGGGTAAAACATCGCCACTTTCACCTGTTATAGGCAATGTATATATGGAGTGGTGTAAAATTCTAGCCATTGAACAAATCCACAAGAACCCCAAGTCTGTAACCATTCCGTTGTAGGTCAGACCGGCTCAGACCGATCATTAGCTCCAGAGATTCATCCACTCAGAAATTGTCCAGTTTTTTACTAGCAATAATCAAACCACTACAGGGTGAAACATCGCCACTTCCGCCTGTTATAGACAATGTATATATGGAGTGGTTTAAAATTCTGGCCATTGAACAAGCCCACAAAAACCCCGAGTCTGGTTGAGATACGTAGATGACACCTTCATAATATGGAACCAAGGGAATGTAGAACTAGACACTTTCCTGAAGCACATCAACAACGTAAGTCCTTCCATCACTTTGACAATAGGGAAGGAAGTCCACAACGAATTGCCTCTCTTAGACGTATTGTTGACGAGGACCGACACTGAATGGAAAACATCAGTATATCGAAAACCAACTCACACAAGACAGTATCCGAACCAAAAATCCAACCACCATCAATCAACTAAGAGAGGAATTTTCAAGACTCTACTAGACCGTGCTTTTGAGCTCTGTAATACAAAGGAATGTTTCGATAAGGAACTAGGCATCATCAAAAATGACCTACAACGGAATGGTTACTCCAGAGGTAAAAGGCTTTAGCTAGAAGACAGCAAGAACTCCACAAGGAAAAGAAGCCGCCACAATCAGTACATGTACTTCCCTACATCAGAGGATTATCGGAAAGGATTAGAAGGATTGGGTCCAAGTACAACATCAGGATCTGTTTCAGATCTGGAAACACTATCCGTAGCAGCCTCACAAAAACCAAGCTACCAAACGCGGAATACTATTCCAAGAATTGCATTTACCAGGTACCCTGCGAGTGCGGAGGATCATAAATCGGTGAAACTAAGAGGCCATTAAAAGTTCGCAATGCTGAGCACAAGAAACACACACAGCGAGGAGAAACTAGCAAATCAA
>WOGN01009782.1:0-10677 GCA_015342105.1 Leptinotarsa texana | reverse complement strand
CCACTTCGGCTACAATTGCTGGATTAGGTACGACGATTCTTCGGTAAAGACTGTGCAAAAAGAAGAAGTATTGAAACCCCAGAGAACGCGAGTTCCTTATTTGCTGTTCTACAGAAAAAGCAATTGATCCTTTCTAAATAAGGTTGCTACTTTTACGTAGAGTTCAGAGTCTGGAATTCAACTGAATGTATCTTTTTAGTTTTTATCGAATTTGATATTTGTTTTGGTTTTGCTGAATTATTTTATTCTTTCATTAGTATTGTTCAATTTTTAATGATATATGTATTCCATTTATTACATTAAAATAAAAAAAAACTCAAGAGTAAAATCTCCTTCGGATGTTATGCAGTGAGGATGGTTTCTAACGAGCTGGGTTTTCACACGGCAAAAATGGTTTACTACGCTTTAATTGAATCCCAAATAAGATATGGAATACCATTTTGGGGAACGTGCAGTGCAACCCTTCTCTCATCTGTGCTGATATCACAGAAAAGGGCAGTAAGATGTCTCTGTAAAGTCAAGCCTAGGGAAGCATGCAGAAATTATTTTGTGGCTAATAAGAATTTAACCGTCGTAGCACTGTTCATTATTGTAATTTTATGTTTGGTGCACAAACATAAAACGGAGTTTGACTTTGTCTCTTCTCCTTATGCTACTCGTAATAACATATTTAATATAAGACTTCCTAAACCTAACTCAACATTAATCAAGGATTCCATTTTTCATAATGGTGGAAAATTTTTCAATCACTTACCAGTAAATAAAAGGTCTCCAAATCTGACTAACGTACAATTTAAGGAAGCAGTTACAAATTTGCTAGCTGATAGACCCTTAGTTAGCTTGCAAGAGTATTTTAATGAATCATTGTAAAAGTGTATTCCATTTTATATTTATTTTTAATGTATATGTACCTATTTTATTCAAACCTTTATTAATTACTAGTTTTTATCTATACACCATTAGTTATGCTTATATTTATATCTACAAAGCTTTGTCGATGGTATACAAAATCTTCTGACAAAGTATATTTTGATTTGATTTGACTAACTTACCTTCTCAGCGATATTTACAGTGTGACATTTTTTGAAAACTCACAAACTTACAAGCAAAACTTATAATCTTACAAACAAACAGAAAATAATATCAGAAAATGTTCAAAATCATTTATGCGATAGGAAAAACAAACTATCATCATCACCGTAATCACCTTAGGCCCTACCAAATAAAACAATGAAACAGCAAACTCTTTATTTTTCTTCTTCTGAGTTATTGGAGAGCTTATAAAAGTGATATACAGAAATATAAATAATAATTATACACGATGAAACAATAATTTTGATACTAAGTTTAATGAGATCCTTTTTGAAATACAATTTGTTAAAAATATCGATCAAGTAAACATTCAAAATGGATTCTGTTGTTATGTAAAAAAACTATACAGTTGTTTTCAAATTCTACACAAAATTTGGTAGGTAGTAACGCAAAATGCTTGAATAATTCTTACTCTTATTTCCCCAAGTGACGCAGGCTGAGTTTAATGAACAACTAAGTTTGAGCTGACTCCGTAGAAAAAAATCAGGTGACATCAAGTCTGTAAACCCCGGTGGCTACTCAATAGGACCTGTCCTACCAATCTATTCATTCAGATAATCAGTATCCAACCAGTATCCAACCAGTGCCCAACTCAAGCTGCAACAGCAAATCTTCACCTGAAGCTAAATCGCCTTGGTCCTCCCTTGGAGTTTTCCAGCATATCCAGATGCATGTATATTGCCATTCAAATTTCCTGGTATAGATAGATAGACTTTATTTGCTATTTCACACAGTGGTTTACAACACGTCACATAGTACAACAAATATTGGGAGACAATATGTAAAGTTGTAAAAACAATCAGGCCATTCACCAAACATTTTCTTTATTACATTAAATGAATAATTCGAAAATTCTTCTCACTATAAAAACAATTTTTTTGGAGTAGACATTTCACATTAGCCTTAAAATGTCTATCATTCAGGGAATTTGACTTCGACTTATTTAGCCTAAAACATTTTAGTGCTATTTGCTTTGCTGATCTCGTGTCGTATTTGTGAAGGGTTTGATATATGTAAATGCATGGTAGTGTCATTATTTTCGTGTCAGTAAAGAAGGGACAACAGTGTTCTCTCAGTCCGACTCTAGCCAGAATACGATTAGCTTTCTTTTATGATCTGAAAATGTTTAGCGCATTGCCGGAATTTCCCCATAGAATGGTTCCATAGCTACTACGGGAGTGAAACAAAGCGAAATATATTTGCCTGAGTGATTCGGGACCTACAACATATCTCAATCTTCTTAAGAGAAATATTGTATTGGAAAGCTCGCTGTTCAGTTTTTGAGTATGATAGTGCCAGCTGAGAGTGTCATCGATTGTAATTCCAAGAAGTTTACAGTGTTCTCCTGAAGTGTATTTATTATTTCTGGATATAATCAGTTGTTGCGTTTTTTCACCATTTAGTTGTAGGGAGTTAGCAGAAAACCAATTTCTAGCAAGGTCAATCGAATTGTCATCAAGAATTTTGAGGCTATAAAAATCTGACGACAAATTGATAAGTGACGTATCATCAGCTGAAAGAATAGTGGCTGTATCCTGTAGCATACGCTGACAAATGTCATTTATGTAGATGATAAAAAGCAAAGGATCAAGGACCGATCCTTGTGGAACTCCATGTTTCACTGTCCTGAGCTTGGATGTAGTATTTTTCATTTTGACAGTTGTTGCCTATTTGTTAAATACGATAAACCAGGGGCCAATTAAAACATCCCCTGATATACTTGTCCAAATATTCAGTGAGTTATATATGATAGGGCATAGATAAATGTAATTGATTTTTTCATCGTTTACCTGAGAAAAATTGTATCTGTGAAATATAGTTCATATAGGTATACGTAATGATTTTCACAAGACGTCTAAAAACACCAAAATATTACCAATATTTGTAATGATGTGATCATAAGTACCTACTTGTGTCAAACGACCTGAATGAAATTTGTTTAAACAACTAACTTTTATTTTACAGACATACATCGATTTTTCTCATGGCAAGGTTATATATAGTACCTAATATAAATATACGAAGGTGTGAGTAAATGACACGAATGTAAAGTTTAATTTTTTCTTTTCATGACTTTTTTCATTTTATCAATGCAATAAGCTTTTCACCTTCCCCAAAATTTCCATCATATCTTTTCATTTACTTACCGAGATGTAAATACGATTCATAGGTTATATTTTAGTAAATTGATGGATGCGTAGCCGTTACTACGTGGTAGGAAATCATAATGAAGAAAAGAGAAATAAAACTTTCCATGTTTTTTACCACTTTTATTTGTAACGTCAGTTACATATAAAGTTTCATTTCTCTTTTCTTCATTAGGTTATATTTTATTTACACAACATCGGAATGAGGCTCAGCGCTCTAATAGAAACGTATGTATTATTTAAAAGTTATTATAATGCTATTCATCCTATCCAAAACGAAAAACAGAAGGTATACAGAAAAAATTATGTGCACCAAGTATTTTACGTTGAGGAAGACGTGTAATAAATTTGAGCAACCTACCACTATTAATACCAAATACGGGTGATTCTATATTCCATATACCTACCCCTGAATTTGGTAGACAATGGTTATAAGCAATGGAAACTCCAATGTAAAATGGATCAACACACTGAGAAAAGAAGGCTAAATGAGTGACTAGTTACTTGAAACTCAGACCAGTCAAGAATTGATATAAATCATCAAAAAAATGCCCTTTGACCCTATAGTGAACAGGTGGGTTGGTGTTTTGGGCATGCGCATAATACTTTACTCAGAGATACTTGAGGCATATTCAAAGTATAAACGATCGGCTAAACAAAATCAATCAAGAACTTCCATTCGATTAATTTTAAATAGACAAAAACTAGTTCTCGTCAATTCAAAACAATCATTATGACTATATTGGTTGGTAGTATGTTGCATTGTGTGGAGGTACCAACATTTTTGGTGCCGGGCCAAATCAGAGAATGTGTCAATAAGAATCGCAAGTAGAAATGGAAAAATGTATTTGGGAATACAAAAGAGAAAATTATTATAGGTGAACCATTTGAGAAGAGAAAGGAAGACCCGAGGGAAAACCTGATCCGAAACAGCAAAGATTAGCTAAGAAGAATTGCACGACTACTCACTGGATGTTGCTCAGTTAGAGGTCACTTAGACAACCTGAGGCCAGTTAACTGCAGGTAATACAAAAAAGGAAGAGACAAAGATTTTTGTGTCTTAGGTGAATCTGTAATCCCAGATTAGGTGGAAAGTAGTTTGTGAACAACCCAAATTATAGTCAGAAGAATTTGACAGATATTCCACAATGGTAAAGATAATAAAAATGTCGGGATAGATGAAAGATGGAATGATAAATGAAATATAATTTCAAATGAATACCAGTCAGAAAGCTTCCGAGCAGGCAAATAAATTTAAAGTATATTTATACATTATCCTAAATAATTAGTAAATTCTTATTTACCAACATGTCAACTGTTGCAGGTGTCACATTGAGAATAGTATCTTCATCTGCTACTTTCAGAGATCTTTGTTAGTTAGGTAGCTTATTTCATGCAAATTGAAACACTTATATATTGCGTATACGGTACTCAGCTCAGCAATTTTGGAATTCGGGACAGCCAATCATATCTGTAACTTCAATAAAATTGGAGGTGTAACAATTCTTTCAATAGACAGTAGACAGAAAAAAATGCAAATACTTATGCACCGCTTGTACACAATGATTTCTTTCGTATATACGTAATCATTCCGAGCACATGTTTTCCATGCCACGCGGAAAGCGACACAAACCGTGAAAACGATGTCGTTTGCGCAACTTTCCCACACAACATTCTCACAGATACAACTCACATTTCATCCTTTTGGGGCAGTCCTGCTTCCTCCTGGGCATTTTGGCTGCTTTTGGTGGAGATGCCTTCTCCAGTCGTCTCAAGTGTCGCAAAATCTTGGCCGGCTCTCTCAAACCTCTAGATAGTCCATCGAGTTGAAAACCATAAAAAATATAGATGCGTTTACTGCAATATTTACACAACACAGCACAGGTATATCGTATACATGATTAGGTATTGTCCACTCCGACGATAATTCAAAGACGTCACAGGGAATCCCGTTGCTGGACCGAGAAAAATCACTGTCACTCGTTCCCACAACCCTCGAAATGTTCAAGAACGGTTGGTCAGTCGATACAGTTCGAAACGGAACAGGTGCAAACGTCCTCCTCAATTGCAGGGCCTCCGCGAACTAAGTGAGTGACAGCGAGAATCGCGGTGATTCCCCCACCACTTGAACTGGACGACAATCGTCAGCGCGGTTGTGTATAGGCGCCGGCGTCACTCGGCGACGCTTCTCGGTTGTTTTGGATCGCTCCCTCTCTGTCTGCTTTTCAGGGGAAACTCTGTAATGTCATCTCTCGTCACTAGCGGGAACACATCTCGGCGGATTTGCGAGCGATTCTAATGCGCAACTTCATGGTCACTTTGACAGGTGGGTGGCGCTCGACGAGGGCACGCCTTCTTTATGATAGCAGCCTCTGCCGAGCGGCTAGCCTCGCTCTCGGGATGCTGTACAACGTGTCAATCTGTGGAATGCCTACGCGTGGTTTATTGCTAGTTCGCGCCGTCTCACCTGTTGTTTGCCTTGCTCCTTGAGTTGGGTTGCAAGGTCGTTGGCGGTCGGAAGGGAGATGTTTGAGGTTATATGCATAAAATTCTGCCAATTCATGATGACCATAATTCATTGAACGTTGAATAAAAAAAAAGTCAAGAATTTTGGTAAAAATAAATGGATAAAACAGAAACCATAAAACTTTCGATTATGAATTCACCACATTGGATTTATTGTCCATTTCAGTATTTTACGGTATAATTGTAATTTATAAAGAATATTAATGTTCCCTAGGAGGAACTTTTTCCACTTCAATCAACATCGTGTTACCATTTTTATAAAATTTTAATTGCAACTTTTCAGTTTCAGGTAGAAATTATCACGGCCGGCAGTGAATGGTGATAAATTACAAGAGTATGGAAAATTCTGATTAAGAACTTTATGGTGAATTTATTAATATCTTCGATAAGCAAATAGCGAATATAACCAAATTGAAGGAGATATCTAAGACGAGTTCCAGAGAAAAATTATTCGGAAAATGAAGTTTTGATTGAACTTGAAAAACAATTCGAATAAAAGTTTCTCAGTGGTATTAGACATAGGTATACACGATTTGAAAATTAAAACTTCCATTTTCGAAAATGTTTAATCGCACTAGTGTGAACATCACAAGTTTTTAATTTTTTTATTCATATTCAAACAGATCTAGTATGTCTCATTACATGGATAAATCGAATTCAACTCGAAGCAATATTCCCATAAAAAAAGTGGTAGATAGGTAACCAGGTTGATACAATGGTTAAGTTTTATTTTACGTCCGAAACGTTCTTCAGCCACAATTGAAACCCCCATTTTATTGGTAATATTGCTGTTCTCTCAATTTGTAGTCAAAAATACTGTTGATTCCAACGTAGTGTTTCATTTTGAGTTCTAAGGGAGCTCTCATCAAAGTTTCAATAATTAATTTTTTAAATTACCTGCTGGTGAATATTTATTTATTTATTCTTCGAAGTAACAAGTTATGCCGACGATACAGCCTTTTTTTTCGAACAATTGGCTGGACCTGAAACAAAAAATTAACACCCCATTTTTCTCAATTGTAAAAAAAAGGATCTTCCATTCAATAGTTATGAACCGAATCTTCCAAAATATTGTGGAACTTATATCAATGGGAATAAAATACAAATGAAATATTCTAAAACTGAAAAATATTTAGGTATTACGCTGGACAGTGACCTTGAATAGAATGCGCATATGAAGGACTGGACACAAAAAATCAGATACTTGCTATATAAAAAATTTGTCATTCCGTGAATCTGCTGTCGCCACCATACGAACGACAACTCTCAGAAGTTGAGAAATTTGTGCGAGCTAAAGACTAACGAGGTCTTACCTTTTAACGTGTGATTTCAACATGGTAAGACCTCAAACTGAAAATAATATATCATGCCCTGGTTCAAACGCATTTCTCTTATGGCATAATCGCTTGGGGTGGAGTCACCAATAATCACTTCAAGAACTTAGCAACGGTACAGAATTGGGTAATGAAAGTTATGATGAACAAACCGTATATCTACACAAGCCGATGATCTGTATAAATAAGCAGAAATAATAGACATTCGACAATTATTTGTCTTAACGCTGCTTCTGCACCAGAGAAGGAACATAAAGCAAGATAAAAGTGCTGATCATAAATATAACACTAGGTGTAGATTAAATTCTATTGACATTACAAGAATGTTGAAGACGATTGGACAAAGCAGCTATTCATATCTGACTCCAAAGTTATATACCTAGTGTTATTCTTTTCGATTCCAAACTAATTACTTCTTTGTCGCTCTTTAAATATAAAATATATACAATATAAATACAATACAATACAAATACAAAATTAATAATTGAATTTTGAACAAACCGAGAAAAATACTTACCTACATCAAATAATTGATATATATCAAGAATTACAGACCAAAAATATTAAAATATATCGGGAAATATTTTGTCATTGCTTTTCAAAATATCGGTCCAATATGTATCCAAGACTACTATTCAAACCTAAAAGTAAATGAACGTCATCTTGAAAGTATATAATTTTATTGTACTCTTATAATTATTGCTCAACTGTGATCGCTCATATGTGTACCTATGTTCTTTATTTCATTTTTTGGTTAATTGTGATTTTGAATCTTGTTTTGCCTCTTTCCAACTCAATAACCGATACCCACGTATAGGCTTTGCCTTTGATGGTTTTCTTTATTTATTCAGCACACTGGTTATCACGATCGAACTATAATGAATTATACTTATATCAGTCTGTATTTAACGTGAATATTACTATTTATTTCAACAATATATTTCTGTAAATTTTTCTTGGTGAATAAATATTACTATTATTATTGTTATTAAATTTCAGTATAAATTTTTAGATCGAATTACCGTTTAAAATCAACGTAATAAATTGGGATAGCAGTTTTCTTTTTTTTTTTCAAATGTGTGTTTTTTCGCTAGTTATAGGAATATGTTAGTCGTAAACCAAAATATTGAATATTCACAAAGTTATGTGCAAAAAACACGGATGTGGATATGAAAAAAATGAGAAATTCATATTCCGTTTTGAAAGCTGCAAAATTCAGTTATTAACGAATAAAATTCGTTAGTATACCGATAAGCCACCCCTAGGAAGCATTCAGGACTTCAATTTCAAGAAAACATTTTGCTCGCTATCCGCGATCATTCGCAATATCCCGCAAAAAAACTATTGTTTTTTCACAATTTTTTTGTGAGTAAAAAGCAGTAGAAGACCGTAGAAAACACATTCAGTTCAATAGGTGTGATTTTGGAAAAATAAAAATGAAATTTTCGACATTATGATATTTTGGTTGCCTACATTTGACCACGTTTGGATCGTATTGGGATTTGTCTGAAAAATATTCCCGCGTTCTGGAATGTTTGGAAGAGACGACATTGGCAGGTCAATATCTTCAGATGATGTGGTGCGGCAGGTTTTTCCGCATTTTGATGCAGCTGAAAAAGCAAATTCTCAACTGGAATCCATCAAGTCGCCCCGAGGAGCCAATAAATTTTTGTTGTTTCATAATTTCATAATTTGTATTACTTTATATTTAAATATATCCATTTTTATTGTTGGCAAAGTAATCTACAAAAGAGGCTGAAACAGTATTAATAAAACTGTAGGTATATAGTTATATCCAAAAATGTTTTAACAATGTTCTTAGTGTTTATGTTTTTAATGACTTTGTCTACCGAACCCATCAGGTTTAATTCCGCTAATAATTATGATTAAAGTTGGTCTCTTCTTAGGTGAGTTATCTGAGATAATTATGATTGATTCAGCATATGGAGAAAGGGCACTGTAAAATATTTTCTTTTATTCATGCATGTAAATATTTTATTAGTTTCATCTATGAAGCAAATCCTGACACATGTTTCTTTTTTACATATTTGGATTTAATGCTGTAAAACAACCATATACAATTTCTCGAAACATGACATATACCTACTCAATTGTCTTTTACACGATACAATTTAAATGAAAGAAAAAGTGTAATTGATGGTTTTATTTTTCGAAGTGAGCCCTGAAGGATAATTTAATCATATTAGAAACGTCGGCAAGAATACAATCCTGTTACCTAAACAACCCCTCTTTCAGAAAAATTATTGGATCACTAACCTAGTTAACTAAATGGATAATAGATACTTACACCTATAGTTATTTCAAAATTGAAACTTATAGTTGTGATCATTCTTTTATCTGACTGAATTTTATCAAAGGTCAACTTGTATTTATTTAAGTAAGCATTATTCACTCGGTTAGAACAATAATAGCATTCAAGATATGTAGGAACTCATTATTTCTAGCTTCAATGAGAACGAAAAAGTAGTTCTGAAGGAGTCAATTATCTAGAAGGAGTAGAAAGTACTGTAGTAAATTGAAGTACCACATTGGGATACAGTTGAAAACGAAACAGAATTAAATACCTACCTAAAAAATTGTGATCAATTTGAATATTCCACTTATTGTGTAAAAGCTATTTTCCTTGATTTTTGGCCGTGGTCTACAAGTTTTAATGTCTATCGTTTCGTCTACTACTGCGGTAGACGATCCGGTAACGGTCGCAGTGCCCGTGTTGGTGCTCGAGTTGTTGTTCCCGTTATTCCAAACCCATTAACTGCGATGCTGGTATTTGACTCTGGTTTAATATTATCATTAGTGGGCGGGGCTTGATTTATCATCAATGTTCATTGCTTCTTCTTTTCTACTGAACTCATCTTTGTGTTTTTGAAATAGCCTCTCTATATACTCTTGGATAGTCACTTTGAGTTTTATAAAAGATTACTATATCTTCGAATAAGCTGATTTATCGGTTTGTCCGAGTCAATAATTTCTCTCGTGTTCAGAGAGACAAGTACCTACACTTCTTCTCGTCGTGTAGACCGACCCTCAGCTGACCTTAGATCTGTTAATTTTTTCGAAAACTAAACTTCACGATTTGATCTTCACAAACTTTATTTTGAAAAATATATCACATGTTTCGCTAGCACAGTATCCTTTTCAAGTGCTCACATAAATCACTTGAAAAGGCTACTGTGCTAGCGAAAAATATGGAGATCAACTCGTGAGGTGTAGTTTTTGAAATTAGTATGGATCTTCATCAAGTAACGGCCGAAAACTGATAGTTTCTGTAGGTCACGTTGAGATTTTCGAAAATTCTTTCCATTCGGTTTGTAACATTTTCAAGATAGGGAAATAGAGCTTTAACATTGACCAGCCTGGCGTTTTCTCTTCTGGTCGTATAGCTCGCAGAAAGTCTCTCAGTTTCACAGATACGTCATGCTCTCTCCATCAACAGTGGTTGGTGGTTAAAGGCTTTCTTCAGTTTCGTGTATGTGTGTGTTGGTTTCCTGTACACTCTGTGGTCCAATGTACCACCTTCACGTCTGTTCACAAGAACATCCAAAAAGGCTAGGGAC
>WOGN01009781.1:0-10677 GCA_015342105.1 Leptinotarsa texana | reverse complement strand
AAATAAAAACAACAATATCTCATTATTTTCCTCATGATTCGAAGTGTAATTAATATTAATATGTATGAATCTTTGAACCATCCCTAATTCATATCTGTTATCAATATCATATGTCTTATAATTGGATTATCAAAACCTCTCTATATTCTAATGTTCCAACTAACCTTTCCTTTCACTATTTTACTCTATGAAAACAGAACTTGTATTGAATATGAAACAGAACTTGTATTGAATATGTTAGCCCACCTATATATATTCTTCAGTTTAGGTATATTTAGGTATATTATGCACCTGAGAAGGAAGCAATCACCAATACTACAATACAATAATACAGAGAAGAAGAAATAATCAATTCCATCAGTGTTTATCAGGTTATTAAGTTTTAAGCGACCAAAAAACTAATATCATAGCTTCAAGTGAATAATTTATCGATTATATTATTCATAACTTATATGGGCCAATGGATTTTTTATTATCTGCATATTTACTTGTTTTCTTCTTTCAGATAACTACTTTCTTCATTGAAGTAAATATATAAATTATACGTAAATCGAAAAGACACAAAATACACCAAGTTGCGATTCATAGAAAATGACCAAGAACAACAAATTGCTCCACCATAACTACTTTAACAGCATTGAATGATGAAAATTTCAAAAAATCCTACTTATAAATGAAAAAGTAATTTCTTATACACTTCTTCAAATATTTATCTCTAGAATCTCATGAAATACTAAAGTGTAGAAGGGCCACTATTATATAGTTTTTATTGTTGTTTTCATTTTATTTTTATCGTTGTTTTAATAAAAGTTTTCTGACATCTATTATACCAAGTTAAGATGCGAAGGTATTGCTGTCTACAGACGCTTGTCCTGTTGATTTGACAATTTACGATAATAAGTGGGAATTCGCAGTAATAAATGTAAATTCATACTGTAAATTTTGGAAAAATAGTATTGATTTGAGTGGCCCATCTTCGTATTCGTAATGAACAAACCTGTGAAACCATATATAAGGGATGACTATTCTAGACCATTGTGGTCGCTAGTTACCGTTAGCGCCTTATTTTTTGAAAAAGTCACCAAAAAGTGGTCGGAAAGATTGGGTTGTTCGCGAAAAAAATACCTATACACCTATTCTTTTTGAAATTCAAATGTCAGAAAAATTGTTCAAATTCAACTTCATCAATGATTGGCGAGGAGAGGAGCTCACCGTAAGATTCGATTTATTTCAATTTCAACATAACCGCAACATTTTTTTTGTTCGCAGATTGTACTTGCGTAGTGCTACCTTGAAAGAACGAGAAATCAAACATTTCAGAATAGATGATGTGAAGAAACTTTACGAAGTTTTCGAGTTTCAAGAAGAAATCGGACACGGATCTTTCGGAACAGTAGTTGCTGCAGTAGAAAAATCCACATCAACTCAGTATGCTATCAAGATAGTCAATAAGTTTTCTGTAAGGGACTGAGTAATTTTGACGACAATATATTCTGCAACAGAGTCACAGAACATTTAAAGATTTTTTCAGGCCGGTACTGCGCAAATGGACGAAATCAAAAGGGAAATCAAAATTTTGAAGTCAGTCTCCCATCAGAATATAATCCACTTAGATAAAATCTATGAGTCAGCTAAAAAAATATATATGGTTATGGAAAGATGCAGGGACACATTATTCAACAAATATCGTTCGGAAAATCCATTCACAGAAAAAATCAGCAAAAAAATTATCAAACAGCTTGTTGATGCTGTTCATTATCTACATAAACACGGTGTGTTTGCTTACTTGGTGTGCACTTATTTGAATTTTCGTTTTATTTTCAGACATTGTTCATAGAGACATAAAAATGGAAAACATTCTCTTGACTAAAAACGTCAACGATCCTTTCGACAATTTCTTCATTAAACTATCCGATTTTGGTCTGAGTGTAATTAAATCGGGGACCGGCATATCGGGTTTACTGAGAGACAGAGTTGGTACAGTGATATACATGGGTAAGTGTTTCAATCAAATAGAAAACTTCCACCAATTTCTCAGTTTGTTGATAATCTGGGACCCAATTAGGAATGTCATGTTATATTCTCCAGGGATCCTGGGTCAATAAGACACATTGGTTTACATGATGTTTTATGATTTAATTATAACACACCTTTATACATCAAGACTGTCGAGCGGAATGGCCTCTCAAGTCACAATCCAAAAATGACAATGTACTGTCAAAAAAAACATAGAACACAAAATACATGATACAACATTTGGCTAAATGCGCCGCACGGAAGCAATAGCCAAGAGAACCTAGAGAGAGAGAGAGTGATACAACATACAACTCGCTTTTTCATTTTTATCAGATTAATTATATAATGTCAATGAAAACTCATATCATAACATCTGTACAATCAGGATTCAGTCCTCAGCATAATACCAACGCGGCTCTTCTGTCTATTACCGACGATCATTTTGAAGCTGTAGATTCTGAATTATAGCAAGGCCTTTGAAACTCTCGATCACGAGATACTGTGTGACAAATTTGTCCACTTTGGTTTCTCTCGGAAAGCAGTCTCAGTCTAAGGAAACAAAAGAATCGTACTCAATACGTTGTTGTGGAGGGAGTTGTATCGGATGCTCTATGG
This sequence comes from Leptinotarsa texana, assembly GCA_015342105.1. Classification (NCBI taxonomy): domain Eukaryota; kingdom Metazoa; phylum Arthropoda; class Insecta; order Coleoptera; family Chrysomelidae; genus Leptinotarsa; species Leptinotarsa texana. The sequence continues at coordinate 8,046 of WOGN01009781.1, read as the reverse complement.
GTATCAATGGGAGTGTCACAAGGATCTTTCCTTCGGCCTTTGATTTTTAGCTCGTGATTTTCATATGTTTGTAAAAAATATTCACCCAAACATTATAACCAACTACCCTGTAAGTTTCGATCTCACACAATTAAAAACTTTCAAAAAGACTGAAATCTCACTAACTGTCTAGTCTCCTGTCCGTTCCCGACCTTGGCAATACAAAAAAAAATGTATTATTGTTATTTGATTATTGTTTTTCCTAGGTTAAGTTGAAAAACAGCCTTGGCTGATACTCCCCGTCCATTTACCTTTATATTAAAAGTTGTTTTTTCATTATTTTTGTCTGTTTTGACTGCACTTTTTATGGTGAATAAAGACGTATTATAAGTATTATTCAGTGAATATCGCAGTCATTCAACTCAATGCGCATACGCCAGGATGTATCATTAAACATTTGTTCAAGGTTATGTTGCATTTAGTGACAAAACAATTGTCTTCAATTAATATTTGTATATATACATAAAAGGCATTTTCTGGCGCTCGTGTATTCAAAACGTATTCATCTGTGATTCAAATACATTCATAATGGCGTTGAAACAATGACAAACACAAGCACCACAGGAAAATCCTTGAGCTGTGCCTGTGCGTTGGAAGTTTATTCCACATGAACACAGTTCTCTAGATGAAAGAGTTCTTAAACAGTGAAGTTCGAGGTGTACTGAGTTGAACCTCAAAAGAACGATGAGCAGCCACATTCCCTCGCGTATTTCTGATATGAACCGCTCTTGTGTGATTTGAAACGTATTCATGATGAATGAAAACTAGCGTGAGGTTGGTTTTATAACGAAATTTGACGTTATATTATGTCAGTTGTCAGTTTCTGCTTCATTTTGATCGTCATAGTTTTTGAAGTGCTGAATTTTTATTTATAAAATATGTTGTAAGGATGTAGAAAATGAAGCTGCAAAATTATTACAAATCACAAATCCGATTCTAATTGAGGTTATAAAAAATTGAAAAGTTTGTTTTTATTATTGAATTTGACATGTGACACAAACTGAATCACCCCATTCTGTCGAATCTTATAATTGGTGACGTTACTACGAATAATTTTTGAATACACAGGAATTTCAATTGCTCCTTACAAAAACTTTTGAGTATTTCAAAAAGAAATTCTTCTGGAAAACATTCGTTGTAGCTGGAATTTCAGAAAAATTTACTTCTACATAAGAAATCCTGAATTATACTTCATTTTCAACTTATAGCACCTGAAATCTTATCAGGCCACACATACAGCGAACTCTGCGACGTCTGGTCAGTAGGAGTGATCCTCTATTTACTCATCTTCAATAAATTTCCTTTCATCGCACGTAACCAGGATGATCTGGTTGTAAAAATATGTGAAGAAGAACCGGAGTATCCCAAAGAGACAAACAATGATCGCATCGATCTATTGAAATCGATTCTGGTGAAGGATCCTGTTAAACGAGTTACCGCCCTAGAAATTCTGAAACATCCTTGGATGGTTGACAACAAGATTAAAAGTAGAAAAGACGAAACTATTATAGACTACATGAAGAAGTGGAAGAGCGAGATGCGGGTGAGATATATAGTCATTTTTTTACAACAAACTTTCTAGGTTAATGATAATCTAGGTTTTTTTCTTGAATTACATCTCTAGAAATTATTATATACAAATCTGACAATAGTAAGATTCCAAAACAAATCACAAACACAATCATTCCAATATTATTCTCGAAGCGTGTGTCTTCACTCAAGTCGGCGTCTTTAGAAGGTGAAATAGTCTACTTCATATAAAACTATAAAAAAATACATATAATAAATCGTAAGTTAAATTTTTAGGGATTCATTAGTATCCTCTCAAAATGTATAGTTTTCATAGTTCTGAAGTAGAAAAAATTCAGCCTCATAACGTCAGTTGTAGGTGATGTACATGAAAATCTAGAAAGAATAAAAATTTTATAACCCAAGTAGAAGGATTATTAGCCAAAAGTTCTTTTTCCGTGAAATTTGTTTTTTGACAGAAACTGTCATTTATTTGGTTATCTGTCACAAATTAGTTGGCTGGGGTGGTTAACGGAAAATCAACCGTACAATAGAAATTATCCTGAACCCCAATTCGAAGGTTGGTGGCTGATCTCACATTTACTGTCTCGCACTTACTGTCTCACATGTACTGGCTCACAATTACTGTCTCACATTTACGTTTTACAAAGATATGTACATTGAATTTTACGAAAACACTTCTTCCTATTCAGTTTTCACTCCAAACATTCGTTAAAAAATTGAATCAGAAATCATTCACAGGATTACTATAGTTTATAAAGATTATTATAGTATATTAGGATGACTATAGTATATAAAGATCACTATAGTATATAAAAGAGGACATTTCATTTACATGCAATACTGTCATCTTCAATAACGAATGTCGATGTTTCGGAATGAAACACTTGAATGAATGAAAATGTATTAGATATATATTTTGTGTTTTACAGTTACCCGGGGAAGAATCTGACTGGGTTTCTGCAATTTTGGACGTAGAGGAAATTGATATGACTAGTCGACCTTCACTTTTGAAAGCTGGAGCGTAAGTATCTGTTTACGAAGTGTTTAGTGAATAAAATACACTATACTTACGGTAGTATTCTATATTGAATATTTTTGTTGTACTAACTTTTTCATTTCTTCGAAGCTTACGGAAAACACTGAGGCTCTATTGCTGATATCTGATGAGGCTGGAATAAACCCTCTTTTCAGTTGCCTTTTTCAACAGGCAAAAATTACCACGGTCTTATTCTATTTACCATCGCCGCAAAGAATGTTAATAAGGCCGGAAACGGTGAAGAATATTTAACATGAAAACTTTCAAGCTATATAAAATAGATAAAAGGATCACATAATAGGCGGAGAAGTAACAGATTTACTACCGCGACTAACTTTTCAATACCTCGGTAATGAGACTAGCTTAGGTAGTAAATCTGTTTTTCTGCCGTATGAAACATATAATTTTTTCTCTTTATTCAACGTAGAGCTGAATCTACTGAACCTAAAATCTTGAAATATGCAGGTAGATTCTATGTATAGCGTAAATAGGCATCAAGAAAGGGAATCAGGAAATTCCACCGCCGAAGGGGAACCAAGTTATTAATATTTTGAACTCGAAACAAGCAGAATTTACTTCGATTTTGCACGAGACAAATTTATTTTGGGCGAAGTTTCTTGAGATTTATTTTTTGCAGGGATGACGATGATCTGTCTCAAGTAAGCACTGGCATGTTTTCCCAATACAGTGCGTTCAGCACAGTTAGCTCATTCTATCAATCCAAAGAACCATCGAAGTAGAAAACGAAGCGTATGTTTACATAGTTATCGGTGTTTTATATATTCTGATATAAATTTTCGAAAATATATTATCACAATAAAATATATTCATGTTTCGGGTATTTTATGTGCATTAACTGTGAGGACGATGGTTATATCTCAAAGTTTCAGCAACGACCGACATTTTTCTAATATTTTTTTGATTAATGATTCTACTAGGTAAATATATCACCGATTGGATGAAACCAGAGCCTAAAAACAAAGCGTTCGTGACAAAACATCAGACAGCGATATTTTGACTCGCCAAGGTTTCATCAGAGCTGCACGAATGCTCTGCTAGACTCAATTGTCCTTGAGAGACAGGCGCCTTCAATTCAAAAAAAACAAATTTTGTAGAACTTCACTATTTTGTGAAAGAGTCGTTCTGTTCAGGAAATTAAATTTGAGTGATAATATTGGATATCCATCTCTTCTGTATCTCAGACAGTACACAAAACAGTGAATTATTCCTTTCATGTGGTCAGAATTTCTTAAACGGGTTGTTTGGTGACATTTGTCTGTTCCATGTGGATGGGCCCGACCCAGGTCCATTTAAGTGTAGCCACATTTGGCTTTAACAACAACTTTCGTTACCAACTAGCCGGATAGCCTTAGTTGCTGAAGCCGTTGAATCGAAAAGAAGAAGAAAAACCGTGAGAAATCGTGTTTTTGTTCTGAAGAAGCATTACTTTGTCTAGGCTTTTGGTTGACGTTCATCATGAATACTATCGAATATTTGAACACCTAATTAACATTTTATAAAAATATTAAAATGTTCATTAACTTATAATCGTAGACTAACTCGCCGAAACCACTCAATTTGACATAACATTCAACATTAATGCGCTGTTGCCTAGAATAATTTATCGTGCGAATGATTACGTTTCTTACACTGTTCGCAGTGTTGCGAACGATCATAGTTGCGAAAGATCTCAAGAATAACGCCCCTGTGTCTACGCAAAATAATTCAATTTTCCCGCGCTTCGCAGTGACAATTCTGAAAGTTTACTATTCCGTGGCCACATATGACATATAACTCATCAACGTTTCAAAGTTCAGTAACCGGATGTACTGAGCGTTATAGCTTGTAGCGCGTCTCAATCACAGAAAAGTAAACAATCCAATATGACTTTCTTATTAGTCAGTGAGCTTTGCTTGAAGACGGGCAGTGAACAAATTTAAAGAAATGAACTTTAAATGTTCAAGCCCGTCTCGGATGTACCTACACAGTAGATTGAATGGACTGACGGATATCAGAAAACAACTACTCCACTGGCTAATACCACGAAAGGCGTTGGATTATATCTGACAGGCGTCAGTGCAGGAATCTTCACAGAAAATATCCTGCATATGCGATGGAATTTGTTAGATAATATTTTTATTATTTGAAATAAAGATGTATAAAAACGTCAAAAACCTGGCGTGAGAAATTAACACTACTTTGTATAAATATTGATAGATGGTGCAAGAATTGAAATCTTTAGCGGGTATTTTGTTGATATTCCACCATAATGTGAAAAAACATTTCCTCCCAATATTAATTCTTTTCCTAATATAAACAACTTCACATTGTTAAGTAATGTCACTTTAGTTGTACTCACTCCCTCTGTGAATATAATACCGAAGTTTATTGGAAATCCTTATTATTTCTTTATCAAGAGTGTCTTGGGTCGACAGGAATATTGAATTAATTTTGCTGGAAATATGTTCGCTTCACAGAACTATACTCTAAGTTATTGTTGTTTGGTTTGTTTCCTTTGGGTAGTATTTGAATTTAGGTTAGGTTAGATTTTGATTCTTTCTCAAGACGCCATCTATCGAATATATTAGAACTGAGTCAAACAGTAAATCCAATATAAAATCCTGCCAGCCGTGTTCACAAATTATTATGGTTTCTGCTTTCCGTTATCAAAAGTAATTTAATTTACCTCTACATCAGTTTGTCACGTTACTAATATTTGTACTAAAAAACATTACTCTAACATATTCACAATCAACTCAAAACACAGCAAATCGGATGTTTCACAATCATCCATTCACCCTCCAAATTTATGGAATTTGAAGCCTCTAACTAAAATCTCGTTTAATTTTCGATACAAGTAATATAAATATTAATTAAAATGAGTATTTTGAAATACGGTAATATGTGACTAAACAATAATACTGCTCTAAAATCTGAAATTACAAAAAGGTAGACAATTGACTTAAAAGTATTGAAAATGTTATCCGCATTGAAACATTTGTTGTCTCAGGTGTTGAAAATCCGATTAAAAAAATCCTGTTTATAAAATTTCCAAGACTCAAAATTAACATTTTCATACACTTTAGCTCACCTGATAGTGTAAGTAAAAGAATACAAGACACTACATATAGAATTAAAGTATTCAGTTCTGGAAAGTCTGGTCAAAAATCCTCTGCAATTTGACCCTCAAACTTTCTGTTGATGGGATCTCCCTTCAGTAAAGAGGTTATCAAACTGAAATTGGTTTCAAACATTAATAAAAATACACCTAAATGTCCTACAAAACTCACCAATATAAGTAAGCGAAGAAAAATATCAAATAATATCCAAGATATATCATACAGTCTCTCATATGCTTCTTCAGTCGGCCGCTGTTGTGAATTTCCGTAGGGTCATATACGCCCAAGTTACCTTTGGGAACCGTAAAAATCTCGTAGGCCATCCAAGCGACCATAGGAAGATTAAAAATTGTCAGTATCCAATGCCCGTGGATGAGGAAGAGAAAACTCAAGAATGCATGGCAGCTGAGCTTCGGAAGGACCCATTGGTTGAGCCTTGAGCAGCACTCCTGGGCATTTAGATAGTCGCATTCCAAATCAGAAAGCGTAATGACCTGTTGAAAAGTTAAGGAAGAATTTTTGACTACGTGTGTGAATGTTAGTTGGACTTTATTTTAAAGGATACAAAGTAAACCAGCAGAAATAATATAGCTCCAGTGTCTAATAGAGAAAAACAGAACAACAAAGAATCTGATAAAATCATTTTTTTGGGAGAAGCGATTTCGTTTTGGTGGATTTCAAATAACCATTTGATAATTAGTTGCTATCATGATCTATTTAGGTATTTATTATTGTGTTGTGTTGAGGTTATGTAAAAGAATGAAGACTTCTTCCCTTTTTACATCTCGGCTTTAGGTATCGGAGCAATGCGGCAAATGCCGATTCCTTTCTATATCTTGGAATTTATGGCTTTTGCTGTCTTGGTGTCGTCAGCCAAAGTGTTTGCAACTCAGACGGTTTAAAATACTCATAAAACTGTTTACTGAGAGCGTACATGTGTGAAATCAAGACTCAACTGTGCGAATGTTTTGAAGATCGTGATCGTATGGATTGCTAACCGGATTACGACTCAATTTTGTAATCAGAACCTGACTAGAACGAACATACTTATTATTATATTAGGTTTATTTTGGTTTACAATTCTGTATAGTTCGAACATGCGCAGTTATTAAAATGTGTTTTGGTTCAGTTAGAATCGTTCTAGTATCGTTCACAAAGTGTTTTGGTATTCTCCGAACCGATTTGGAACTATTCCAGACTGGTAATTATTAGTTTGTGCATTTGAGTAGGGACCGTTCAGAACTTCGAATTTTCTCTTGCGCACTAATAAAATTTTTTATTTGCGTTGTGGATTTTGGTAGTAACTTTTTCTTAATCTCATTTTTAGTTGGTATTTCATTTGGTATTTTATCTACAATACTATCTCCGGTAAAACAAAGAAACTCGGAGAGTTCATTGCGACCTGCAAATAAGAGGAAATTATATATCAACATTATTCCTATAACATAACAGATAGACGTGAAATAATAATAATCACTATTATTATCACATCTTTTACAATTCCAAAAATTTATTCTTGGCATGTTTTTGTCAAACTCATCAGTGTAAGATTACAAAGAGAGGACAATATATTTTCAATTTAATTTTGGATAACCGAAGATAACGTTTTAGTTAATTCCTGTTACTCTCAGTTTTTCAAAAACATCATTACACTTTAATTATATATTTGCCTAACTTTTTCACACTTGTCTTTAAAGTCTCAAAAGTCCAATGATCGTTATACCAAAGTAGAGGTACCTAACCTCCAATCTTTGTTTCTACACTTGTCTGAATAATTTTTTTATATGTTGGGAAAGTTCCTGAACTGTTCTGTGACTGTAATGTTCTGCGCATTGTTTCGGCGTCGATTCGGGATGGTTCAAAAACAGTTCGAAATACAGAACCAAACAAACCTTTAATTTCTAAATCAGTGGTCGCCAACCTCTTTGTATTGACCTACTTTGTTAATTTTGGAATGAACAGCGAGCTACCCACACGAAAGCCACGTAACGCAACGTAAATGAAATGATCCACAGTTTATTTATCATTATATGTATTTATTTTAATATTTAACTGGTAATACATACGTACTATTATCTGGGACATACGGTACAATGCTTCAGTTGCATTGCAAATTTTTGTTGACTGTTCTTGAAAATATTGATTGTTGCTCAATTAACTGCTTTTTTAACTGTTTCAGTTTCTCCTTTCTGGCGGCAGAATGTAGTGGGAATGATTTTTCGAAATTAGAATGTACAGTTTTATGATGTCTCTCAATATTTCCTTTTTTAGCAACGGAGACCGAAGTATTACATAACAAACACACATTTTTATCTTTAA
>WOGN01009780.1:0-10361 GCA_015342105.1 Leptinotarsa texana | reverse complement strand
GTTGATGGTACATCCATCCAGTGCGTTGTTCCAGGAAAGACAGAACCTGGAAAGTGAGTTTTCACAAGAATCTTAGCACTCTCCTGGAGGTTGGCAGCTTTGTCGCCATTTTCCCTCGTCAGGATGCCGATACTCTTATGGTGGAAGAAGAACCACTTATTACGAAAATAAATATTTTCTATACTGAATACATGTTTTAATAACTCTAATATACGAATATTTAAGATGAATTGTATGATTGATGCATTTAACTAAGTTCCCTCTTCTGTCGATTTATTCGAACCTTGGTAGTACATTTTTTCTAGTACGTGATAATTATAGACCTACGATTGGCAGATTCTACAGTTACGTTATAAAAAGTGTATGTTCACCTTCATTATAACAAGGAGTACTGGGTACATGTATCAATATCAAGTGATAAAATCGGGGCTAGTAGGCCGTGGCCGAAAGGAACTTGAAGAACCAAACGTTTCGTCTTCTACTGCAACAGATATCATCAGTGGTATGTGCGTTAGGTTCAGAATACCTTTGGAACTGTGAAATAATCTAGAAAGAATTCTGTGCGAACATAGCGATTTATGCTGTAGTAAAGCATTAAGTATTTATTTAAAAAATCATCTCTGGAAGTCTGATGTAAAAAGACGCCATTTTTCAGAATGAAGAATTAACGTCACTGATGAGGGACCAAACAGCCCGGAACCAGTCTGCAAGTGTGCTCCAATAATTGAAAATCTATTGTGGCAGTTATATCGCCAATAGCATATGCAGGAATAACTTCAGTGAAGAATCCTGCATTGATACCTGTCGGATATAATCCAACAACCTTCAAGGTATTAGCCAGGAGAGTAGTTGTTTTCTGATAGGTGTCAGTCCATTAACCTTCAGTACAGTATAGGGAGTTGAGACTGGTCTGAAAGAATTTTTCCTTTAGTTAGATGATTCAACACGTGGATTGGGCTCTGTATCGGGCGCCTCCCCAAGTAGCGGATAAGGGAACGACCAGAGGACCGGGGTCCCTGTCCGGAAAGCCAATGTGGCCTTATGGATGGGGTCGCCGGACTCCTGGTCAGTGGTAGAAAGAAGTAGGGTGAGGGGAACTGAAAGTATTTGTGAAACATGCGACCGTGGACCAGCCTGCCCAAGCGAAAGTGTAAGGAATTATACCGACAGCTGAATGGTCGCAGGGTGATATGCGGTTACGAACGATCCCCTTAGGGAACCGGGCGAAAGGGCAAAACCTCATTGTAATCAGCCTTCCTCTGGTAATGCAGGGCTCTACCAGAGGTGACCAACTCTTCTCCCGCTACTCGTGGGAACATACATGAATGAAACACTCAAAAACAGACACAACAAAAACAAAAACCATTCCCGAGGCTGGACAGAAGTGCTCACCTCAATCTATGACGATGGCTGGGGATGAACAGAAATGTCCACCACAATATACTGCTCGGAATGAGGCTGGACATTGCAGATCACCTCATGATGTAATACAAAGGCCAAGGCGTAAGCGCATTTGCTGCACTGAGGCCAAAAAGAGAAAGAGAGCGAAAGAGGCAGGAGTGGTAGCAACTATAAGTGCACCTTTCACCTCCAACAGCAAAGGCACTTCCTGCGGCGGGCGTCAAGAGCTCCACCTTGAATAATGGCAAGGAACCTGCTGTCCCTGCAGAAAAGCGCCCTTACTTGAGCACGTTCACGGAGGGAACCCCAAGGAGGTTGAAGAAGCCCAACGACAGTAATGGCACTGCTCCTTTCAAAACATTCGCGGAGGCCGCCGTGAGTCACCTCAAGGTTGCCAAAGAGAGTGTGTGTTCGGCGAGTCTTGGCCTACACCTGCCGATATAAAGGAAATGTCTCCTAGTGACCTGTCCACCTTCCTGGAAAGGACAGGATGGACGATGACCTAGGAAGACAACTTGTCGGGAGGATGTACAATGGGTCACATGTGACCTAAGTGCTGTAGGACTACAGTCATCCTTCCTACTCTACATATACAGATACAGAGTATTCAATTGATATTGCCCAAAAATAACGAAGTTTGAATTTATGAAATGGACATTTGTCTGAGAAATGTTTAAGGTCGACTGGTAGTTTGTAAATATTATGTTCTGAAATATTCTAAGCTGAACATGAGAAGAAAATGTCAATTCTCAAATTAAATCAATTTTATTACCAAAATAACGAGAAATTCGAACAAAAACTTTTATTTAGAAGTGCAATTATTAAAAACACAAAGTTCGAATATACAGAGTGCCTAAATGACTAATCTCGTATTTCTCAACAGTAGGATTCCATTGTTAAAATCCATCGTGTTTTGATATGTGACCGCAGAGCCGACACCCAAGATGCATTAACTGGATGTCAATGAAAATGCTACTATTCAGAAAAATGTTTCAATTCAAATAAAAAATATCTTATTATACCAATAAGTTTCTATTAGGATATTGAGAATTTTGAATATCATATGTAGGTAAAATCTTGGTGGAGTTTGAATCGAAGGATTGTTGTCTCATTTTCGTGAGGTTATATAAATTAGTGAATTGTTGCATTTCATTATATATTGGTGAGTGTAATTTGATCTAAATATAAATTTGAGTTGTCTTAGTAGAGATAGGTTCTAGTCATTGTCTTAATCGTAGATATTAAATTAAACCTGTGAATTTCTGTAGAAACATTTAGGCAAAGTTTCAATATTTAGTGCGGCTGTACACGGACCACATATTTACAGTTGAGGCAACCACAATATTGTGGTCACTTTGACTGCACTTCGCAGTTGGCCCAACCACATTTTTGTGGACGACTTGCGGTCATATAAACTGCACTTGCAGTTGAGGCAACTGACATCAAAAATTGAAATACACCACGGTGTACGCGGTTGGGTACGACTGCAAGTTTGTGGTTAGTGTACGGCGGATGTCGCGATGGCATCTCGGCGGAGATCAGCAGCAAGTTGATTACAGACGTCCGTTTTGACTTTTCTGAACGCCCGTGTGTACGTGTAGTACAGTATTTCTTATGGGCAGCTTGAGTTCGCTGGAACGCGACTGCAATTGTGTGGTCGATCTGACCGCAAAATGTGGTTCGTGTACGGGCGCTCTTACTTATAATTATATTTGAATATTTGATTCCATTGGTTCAATTTGATTAGGACAGTGACAGTGATTGACATGGTGAAAAAGATGCAAAACCAGGCCCTAAGAGTCATGTATTAATCAACAATGATGAAGAAATGCTACATAGCTATCAGATTTATCGCAGTTAGATAAATCTTCGTTTTTGTGGCCCATAGTTTTCATAATGTTTTTCGGTTTGAAGGAAATAGTCAAGGTAAATATTTACTCCAATATCATTTTAAACTTTTGTATAGATATTTTTTCATCTGTACTACACGCCACTGCGCTCCGAAAGAAAAATTCAATTTTATTGCTTATAAAAAACACCGTATACACCTTTCGAATCTCCACATCAATACCTACTTCAACGGAGTTTCCGTTATACTCACTATGTAGCCCTCATACATGGCTATTATGCCAGCATCATAAATTAGTTAGTAGTCATCATGAATAAAAACGTGTGTGGTGTGTGAGATGTTTTTCAGATCTCGAAACCCATTAAATCTTCAGGTTCGAAGAACCTAGCGGTAATCTGATGATTCCAAGTTGAGCCAATTCTGAACTCCCACCAGAGCTTTTTGACCTTCTGTGGCGTATTCTTTCATCTCACCTCAAAGTCGTTGACCACAATCGGTAGCGGTTCTGAAAGGTGTCTATCATTTACAGAGTGTTCTCTGTAATTTCAAATGAGGATATCGATAGAAACATTTGAAAAAAATTCGTGAACTTGATCAAGTAAGAGGTGAATTTGAAAAATTTGGATGTGAATTTACAGGGTGATGAGACTGGTTAAGAACTTATGTATGTAAGAACATGTAAATACTGATGAATATAGAAAACACCAATGAATCATCTATCTATCTATCATAAACCAGATGATCCTCGTCCTTATCGTTCAAGGTAATAATATAATTCTCCAAAATAATCTCCAGAAAATCAATGAGTTTGTTCCAAAATACCTATTTTATTTTGATGTTTCGTGATTTGATATTATTGAATACTAGGTTCTTCTTACAATACAGTATAATTTTGAGTAATTTTCCCTGTTAACAAAATATAAAAATAACTTTGCACCAAAAATTTTTAAAACTACTTTACTTTTCAAAAAAATTGACCGTGGTTAACACCATGGTTGTGTAATTTGTGATATTGCAGGCGTTTGAAATAAACCGTCGTATACAGGATGTTGTCTATTAATCGATTTAGCAATTTTTTTTTCGTATTCCCCATTTAAAAAAAATTGTAAAAAAATAAAACTCCAGTTAGATGGCTAAGAATTCAAATCTAGATCAATTTTTTAATGCTGAACAACTTTTCTAAATGACATTTCCCGAGATTTTTCAGAATAAGATTACTTTACTCTTGTCTCAAAATCAAATATTTGAAGGCTCCTCGTATATTACATGTGTACATCTATTCATGAGTCATGTTCCTTGAGAACAGGAAAAAGTCGCAGGGGGCTAAATCTGGTGAATACGGTGGCTGATGTTAATTACTGTGGGTCGACCACTTTGGGGCTCATCTTCGAGACTAAAATTTCCGGAACAAAATTTCGCAAGCCAACTTTGAATAGTGTGTTTATTAACACCATCATTGCTAAATGCCTAAGTTGTCGAGCTGTTTTGGTAGCGCTTTAGTACAATTTGAATTGGGAGAGAAAAATATATAGTAATAAGCTAAGGAGAAGCAAAAAATTTAAATTTGGAAAAAATAACAGCATCAATGTATAGAGTCCAAAATTCTGTATCGCTCAGACAACAGACAAAACTTTCAAAACAACCCAATACTTCAAGCATCTTGAAGAACGGAGTTTGAGCTGATGGTACACCTTGGAATAATGGTACACCCCTCATTTAGCTGTTTGCACGAAATTTGGCACATCTTGAAGAGGCATTTCTAACTAATTTTTGTGATCAATACTATCTTCAACAATGTATTCAGTAACAAACTAACAATAACAGTTCATCGAAACGCCGAAAGCGATTTTATAGTTCCATATCAACTTCCTTTTCGGTAATATTATATACTTCTTCTTTAATTGCCTCTTCTCATCAAAATTATTTTTATACCTGATGCCTTGTTTCATTTTTTCCCAAATCAACTCGTTGGGATTGAAATCACAAAAGCAGGGGGTAAGTCTCAGTATGGTGTGTCCATACTTTTTATCAATACTCTCGAAAGCCTGCACTTTTTTAAATGTTTTTGTCTGTAAAACTTCAAGTTGTTGGTTTTTTCAAAATACAAATTTTTATCCATTAAATAACTTTGTATTTCTCGAATTTTTATTCAGTACTTTTGAAAGCTGTCGCGAATGATAGCAAGCGTTGTCAAAAACTATTACAATATTCGCATCCAAATTTGGGATCAATGTGTTTTCAAACCATTCCTCGAAAATATTAGCTTCCATGTTCTTATGATAGTCAACATTACAGTCCTCAAATTTTTTCCACATAATTTCAAAGAATTCGGTACCCATCCTTTACTTCCTTCGCAATGCACAATGATTAGTCGCGATCCTTTGTTTGCAGGCATGTAAGGCGTACACATTCTCGAACCATCAGTCCACCCTTTCGTAACTATGTCGTGAGTTTCATACCAAGTTTCGTCCAAATAGAAAATTTGCCGTTGTTCTTGTTTATATTTAGTTATTTGTTCTAAGTATTAGTTACGTAATTCCAATATTCTTTTGCTTTCCATAACTTCTTGACGTTTGTTTATTATTTTAAATATAAGTCCTAGTTTATTTATCCAATTCTGAAAAGTTTTGTCACAGCAGCTCACGTTATATTATGTTGCAATCAAAGGACTTTTTCTGTCGTTTAATCCAAAGACCATGCTTCACGTTTTTTTTTTGTTTCTAAGGGTAGCAATTTTTTAGTGCTTCTTTTTCAGAAAACTGTTTCGGCAACTCTTTCTCTTTCCTGTTTATTTTTCGTTCTTGCTGCATCATCCCCTTTTTCTTTGATTTCCATTGCATTTGATATACATTCTAAACCAGAAACATTACTGTATGATATACGTCTTTTAGATATTTTGTTCTTTCCGTGGAATATACGAGTAATAAAATTTGAATATTGATGAAAACATGATTCCTATAAATCGGTAAAAATTGTTACTGATTACGGTGTTGTTTTTATCAAAAAAAATTATGAACAAGCAATGACGAATGAGCAAGTGCATTATCGTGATGTGAAAACCATGAGTTGACACCTAACTTGGAAATAATACTGCTTATTTACCGTACGAACATGTGGTAAAAACTCCTGATGGACTACAAAATGATAATGAAGAAAACAGTGTGCAAAACCTTGACATTTGATCGAGCTTAGAGTGCTTTTTTTGATTTTGGCTCTCCTGGACCCTTCCATTGAACTTTAGTTTCGATGTCATAACAATATACCCATGATTCTCACCTGTTACGACCCTTTTAAGCAAATCTGATCGACGTTGACGTCATTCAACAATTCCTGAGCGATGCTTATGCGACGGTTGTTTTGTAAGAGTCCAACAATTTTGGAACGAACTTCGCTGCCACACGCCTCATGCCCAAAATTTGCGAAAAGACTTGAACCAACCTATGTGCCGACATCCACAGCACCTTTCCTGACAGTGATTCGACGATTCTTTATAACAATTGTCTTCACTTTCTCAACATTTTCATCGGTTATTGATGTCCTGGGGCGTTCAGGACGAGCGTCGTCAAACACATCTTCTCGACCTTCTGTGAAAAGCTTCTACTACTTTTAAACACTTTTCTGACTCAGAGTACAATCATCGTATGCCCCTGTCAACATTTCAAGTGTTTTCAGGCACCAAATTCTATTGTTACACAAAATTTGGTGCAAATTCTTTGATCTATCTTTTTCGGTGGCAGAAACTTGCCGAATACACAAAACCGTTCAAACTTTCATGACTCTCAGCAGCAAACTAAATAGCTGAAACTGTTAGCATCTCTTTGAGACGAGTGTACAAACATAAAACAACTAAAAAATTGTTAATCGAATGTACGTAGCCCGCTAAATTTGAACATTCACCCTATTTTTGAAGAGACCTCGTAAAGAGAGTACCTACAGACTTTGGTGGAGGAAATTTTTTCTGAACAAAGATGTTGAAATTTTTTTTACCAGCTCTCCTAAGGATATTCCTGCAGTTCTTTTGCATCTTTATAAAATAATATAAATAAAATAATATTAATAACTTCGTCAAGAAAATATGTACCTATTGCAAATTTTTCAATTTGTTGCATATTATAACGAAATTCTGGCAATTGGAAATTCAACATTCTTTTTTAACGATTTGCGATGTATTAATTTTCTCAACGGTGAAATTTCACAAGCCACTACACAACAAAAGAATCAACTCATATTTTCTTCTAAAAAACCGTCTATAAATAGCCAGCATGCCATTATATTCATGATGTTTTCTATAAAGCAGCTTGCAACAAAATATACCGTATAAATATGCGGAGATAATTGGTTTAGAGCCGCCACTGGCCTTGGCCATGATATGGGGAGTACTCTTGGCGAAATACCTCTTCAGTTCATATCAAATCATCGAAGAAGAAACCAGAAAAGTGAACGAACGGTTGCCCCGAGATGGCAATTAAACAATGCTGTTTATGTTTAGTATCATTGCTGATTGTAATCCCAAGCGATGGCGCTCCCAAGTCGAAGAAGAGTGATCATCATTCACCCCACACCCTGTATGACCAGAAGCAGACGGGAGATTACAACATCCAATTGCATTTGAAAGATTTTCAGATAATCGCGGTGTTGTCGGACGAGGCCAGCTCCCTGGGGGTAAGTTCCCGATATATTTTTTCACTTTTCCTCATACAATAATAATTCAATCAGTTTACTTCAGGAAAATATTGAAATTTTATAAACAATTTAGTTTTTGTAAAATCGATATCGAACTAAAAAAAAGATACGTAATGAAAAAGTTTCGACAACCGTATTTAATAATACTTAATAATTCTTATTTGTATTAAATATTGAAATTCGAACAGAAGATCGGTACCAACAGAAACATTCCATTTCTTATTTATATTATTATTTATATGAAAATTCCAGCAATTGTTAATATTGAAGGAATTCATTTCCTTGAAATGCTTGGTATATTTGAATTTCTTTTGTTAAAGGCAGAACAATGTTTCCGTTTCATATTGATTTGTTTTCATCTGATAATTTTTGAATGGTCTTGGCAATTTTAAGTATGTATGTAAGTGAATTGTCTGTATATCCTCCAGCAACATTGATGGACTTCCAGCCACTGTGTACCTTCAAATTTGTGATGTTTCCACCATTATCAGCAAATAATGTTATTGCTATGACCTGTGTAATTTTTAGGATTGGGTAAATTAAAAAATTCTGCGATTCTCAATCAGAGATTCCCAAAACTGTGGGTATCAACAGGCTGAATTGAACATTTTTCTTTTTTGTAATTCACGAAAAATATAATCTGTTATATGGAGTATGGTATGGCCGTAAAAAGATAAATATTGCCTATACAACAACAGGTTTTTGTGCCAAATTACAACAAAAGTTCTCTCAATATGTGTTTTGAAGTCTGGCATTTTCACAAGCAACATGTCTTTTTTGTCGTTCTTTTGATAAACTGACATTATTAGTTCTTCCGTATACACGCTTCGGTTAGCCACCTGAAAATGAAGCAAATTAAGTTGATAGTTTCATATCCTACAATTGTGATTTTTATTAAAATAACATTCAGCATTAGCAATGTTTCATTAGTTGCTTTCCTAATGAGTTTGTTAATCTGCCTGCTGTTGAAGACTTCTGATTTTGTAACTCCATAACCAACATTCTTCCATTCAAAAAATGCGATAATTTTTGGGAAACTAGCGATATTCACATTTTCCTTCCCTTAAATGATTTCAACATTGAGTACATGATCCTCAAGGTAGAGGATTGGTCAGTTTCAGATTTTTGTGCCAAATAAGCCAAAACTATATCATCTGTAATAGTTTTGCAATTCTTCATATTCATCCATTTCGGTAACAATTATGAACTTTTTCGTATCTGCACTTTGATTTTTAGGCAATAATCGTGCTGTAGCAGCAGCTGTTACGGCATGTGCGCGATGCCGCTAGAGTTTATCAAAAGAAATATTTTTTTATAACATAAAATGTCATTTCAAAAATTTGAAAAAAATCTAGTATCTTCTTAACACTTGATTGAATCGAGTCCCGTGGAAAAAAAGTTTTATCACCATTTTCCAAAAAGTTATTCAATTATCAACTAACAAATTTTTACCCAATCTCCGTTGGCACAAATAATGGGATAAACGGTATGAATAATTAGCCTATAAATTTTAAACTTTGTGGAGCCCTTTCGATATATATTTCATACGATCCTGATATGAAACTTCATAAAAATTTATTAATTTGTTAATTATGATTTTTTATAACTATTGCAAAATGAAATATCTACAATTTATTGATAAAAATGTTTTTTTATTGATATTCAGCTATGTCTGTTTTCACATTGGACATAGATTATGAATTTTTTACGTAATTTGTTTACAGATATTCAATATTTTGGAAATTTATTTCTGATATTTCATTGTCTCGAGATAATTATGATTGAAAAAATTGTTTTTCCTCGAATTCAATTTTTAATTATTTGATATTGATTTTTTTATATTTCGGTTGTTTAAATAATTAGTTAGGAAATAATTTTGCTTTCAAAAATCATAATTCACACTTTTCAATTGTTTGACAAAAAACATTAATTTATTATTAATTTGTTCATTAGTTTGATTATTTGTTGTGAACAAATATTGACTAACCTCATATTTTTTCCAAAACAGAAAAAATTGTAAAAACAGTTATACATGAAAAAGTGCCATAAAAATTACCGTTTCTTATGATATTAGAAAGTATTATAATAAATAAAAAAAATATATGGCACATTTTCATATATAGCTGTTTTTATAATTTTTTTTCTGATACAGAAAAAAAAAATTGGTCAATATTTGTTTATAACAAATTGTTAAACTAATGAACAAATGAGGAATGGGAAAATGTTTTTGCCAAACTATTCTAAAGTGTAGATCATGATTAATAAAAGCGAAATTATTTCTTAACTGATTATTTAATCAGTCGGAATATAAGAAAATCGATTTTGAACAATTAAAAATCAAAATTAACAAACATATTTTTCAAAAAAAAACATGATTATCTCTAGACAACAACATAGAAAAAAAATTTGTCAAAAATATTGAATTTCT
>WOGN01009779.1:0-10678 GCA_015342105.1 Leptinotarsa texana | reverse complement strand
GAAACATTTGGAAGTCAATATTTGAAACTTAACTGTGAATTGTTTTATTAACACTTGGTGGGGATTTCTTCATTTTACAAACTTCTCACCAAATTAGTTTTTTTTCTTTAAAATACTGAAGGTTATCTACATAAATTGAGAATGTATATACATAATGAGTATTTGTATAATAAAAACAAACGGGTATTCATGAAAAGATCAATCAGGTCTGATTTCATTATGGGCATGGCCGTATGTAAATACACAATCGTTGTATATATTCCAGAAAAAACAAGGATAGATAAGTCCTTTCTAGATATGTTTTTATTCTAAGACGCAGATCTCAGACCAATAAAATATATGTATTGATAACTCATAGTAACAAAAGACAAATTATTACTCTGAGGTTTATAAGTTGGTTTGCCGTTCTTTACTTCTCTGTCACCTGCAGTGACGTCATAATATAAACTGACCATTGAAGAGAGAACGTAGACTCCAACAACTAAAGAAAGAGAGAGCGTCTTAATTTACTCTCCGGTTTTTAAATTGGCACGTCCGCATTGTGAATTGTAAATTCAGGTACTCAATCAAGTACCTGAATGGTATATATTGCCGAATGTAATGAATCATTGTTAGTGTATTGTATAAGTTTGAGAATGTCCATATAGGACGAAACTGCTTTAACGTTAGTTACAAATAAAAGTGGTGAGGAATATAGAAATTTTCATTTCTCTTTTCATTAGATATAAAGAGATTCACCTCTTGGCATTTACGTCACGTATACACTTAACGTCAGATACAACGTTTCGATGGTTTACGTGTTGCAATTTTCCATTGTGATTGTTTTGGTATTAAATGTGTCAATCAATTAAACATTTATTGAATCAGTCCTCCTTCACAATCACATTAGACAAGAAAAAAACATAACATCATCATAAAATACTGACTGATTCAACAGTCAAACAAACATAAAAAAATAAAAAAAAGGCAATATAAAACATAAAACATACATGAAAATAGAAAGTTAATAAGTTGCAATCCAAATTAAGAATCATATATCATAAATGTGTGATTCGCAGGTGGAATAAAATCATATGAAAAATTGACGTCTCGGCCAGTCCATATTGTATCATGTCTATGGATACTTGCTTATTTGATTCTTTTTTAATTGGCAATTGGTACATCACTGGTGATTGTTGATGGTAGAAGAAAAGTGCATAGATCACAGCAATTACGTTGAAGGGAAAAGGTGATTCCGAAAACCCTTGATGACAAATAAGTGATGTGAGAATATTCGCAGAATTTTCCAAGACAATCTTAAGGTTTTTACGTACTAGAATAGTACAGAATAGAATGATACAATTTTTGCCAGATGTCAAATTCAATAATGAAAACAAACTTTTGAATTGTCTCTGACCTCAATTAGAATCGGATTTGTGCATACAATAATTTCACAGCTTTATTCTAACATCCTTACAACGTATTTGATAAAAAGTTTCCAGTATTTTGACGTTTAGTTCACCAGTTTTCAGGACACCATGTTCCATATCTAACCAGTTTTCAGTGGTATCACAATACTGGTGATTTTAGAAATACCAAACCAAATTTCTAGTTATTTTTGGAACACATCTTTAAGGTGACGTAATGTTATGTCAATGCTGTCATCAAAAACCTGTCAACAATTCATCTTGCGTTCTCCGCTTCAATTCCGTAGTCCCAAATGTTTTTAGTTGCGAACTGATGGCGAAGTGAGTAGGTGTGTTAAAAATCGAGCGAAAATGACGGAACGATTACGAAGAGACAGTTACTCAAATGCAGGATACATTTCGGGAAAAATGGCCAACGATTTCGGCCTAAGCCCTCGAAAAACTATGTTGATTTTGGTGATTGTTGTTGGCTGTTTTGCAATTTTGTGGCCAAAAGTGTTTTATCCCATGCTGGTAGGCTCTGCAACTCGTCATATAAAACCAAGCCCTATCGACAGGACGAAAGGTGAATATGTAATTTTACTTGCAATGCTCGTATAATGTGAAACTTGAAAATTAGTGTTACTCTAGGTTGTGTAAAAGGGTCGTCAATTTGGAAAATATTCTTCATTATTTTAGCTTCGCTCTAAAAGTGGATTGGGAATATATCCGTCTTCTTTTAATGTTCGAATTAGAGGACGATTGAAATGGTTTCAATAAAATTTTTGGGGAAAAATAGGCAATAGAAATAAACGAACTCACTGGGAACTGAGAAAAAATTAGAACGAACTGTTCAGTAGCTTGAAATTTGTGATAGAATTCGTGCCAATTCCTAGTTGCAAAGTGAATTCACTGTACTAATATGAGATTAATTAATTTACCAGCTACAGCAAATTAGAATTTGCTCAGTTTGTGGTCCTTCTCTTCACCTTCATAACTATTTTCTTCAGAATTTATTTTATTTTATTAAAATTGTGTGCTATTCTAATAATGAAAATAATCAAAAACAAATCTTGGCAAGGTGTAATCATATTTATATGTGGTCACGGTTGAAGTTCAGGTAGAAGAGTCATATTAAAAATAGATTTTGCTTTTAGCTGCAAAATTAGGAATACCAGAAATAGACTTTATCGTTCCTCTTCCTCTCTGGATGAAATTAACTATATTCCATTCCTGGGTTTTAAAAACTGTTTTAATGTTGATTTGAGGTATACAATCATAAGTAATTGATTTTATTTGTCAGACTTTCAATGAAAATAATTACCAGAGTAACTGACCAATTTTCATGCTGATGATAGTATATTGTTGAATCAGAGAGAAATATGCCTATTATTCGTAAATTATTCAAGCGACTAATGACCATTTCTTGCGAGTGGAATACTGTACTTTTTCTATGACTTAGATGTAGACTTATTTTTTTTTATTATCTCAAGAGCGGCTCAGGATAGTCTGGATTTATCAACATAATTCCATTGCATTCTACAAAAAAAACTCTTTTTTTGTCTAATGTAATCAACATGTTATCTTCCGTTACCGAGATGTCAATAGTCTGCAATTGAATTTTCGCCACCCAGTAGAAGATAGTTTGCTTTGAGTATTAACAAACAAAATTTGTGCCTCATCTCACATACCAAGTGAAACTATCTCAACTAGCTCATCATTACTTTTCATTCGCTAAATCATTCAGAGCAAATTCATATCCGAGTTTCTTGCTTATAATTAATTTTCAATACTTTCTGCTTGACCACAGGATGCTGCGATGTCATTTCCGAATTGGACGTCCAGACTCTGAAAGTAATGTCAGATATTTGCAACACCATCGTCAAAAAGGACGGAGAGACTACTCTCTCCGGCAGAGAGTTGGTAGCAAAGTGTCGCAGTGACATACTCGAAACTTGCGGAATAGATATTTCAGCGGTGTTGCAAGAGCAAGTAAGGTTGGGGCAAACCACCAAGCAGATACTGGACGAGGTGAGGTCACTGAATGGATCTCTTTGTTTGAAGTATAATTTCGGGGTATCGCCATGGACGCTGGGGGTTCCACACAGGGTTACTGTCAAGGTGTCGCCTTCTTACAGTAAGCATCTGCCGTGGGTGTTTTGTGAGCGTTGACTTCGTTGCTTTTGAAAACTTCAGTACTAACAATTGTGGCAGTCCATCAAATATTTGTTTGTATAAAGATGGAGAAGTAAAAAGCCAAAATCTTTCGTTCCCTTCTAAAATATACCCCTTTTAATTTATTTAACATACATTATGCATCTACTAGGATTGGACTTAATGTTAAAGGAGGTGATATACTTAATAGGTAATTTCTGATGAAAAAGTTCATATAACACTGGCCAATTCCTCAACGTTTTATAAATTTTTATTTTCGTGATTTTCCAAAAAAAAATACATATATTCTAAGAAACCCAAGGAAATTTTTATTATTTTTTTTCAAATAAGTAGCAGGATTGTTGGTCCATCATTTACAGTGTGTTTGAAATTGCTGCTCCTTAAATATTTACAATAATTCAAAGGACTGGGCAAAGGTTTTATTATAAGCTGTACCCTAATAGAAAAAAAATTCTTGACCAACCAATTTTTACTCACATACAAAATGTTTACCCTGAAGGTCATATCCCTGGACAACTATACTGGTGAGGAAGACCCCAAGTGTATGGTAACAACCAAGTACTTTCGCAATATGACTCAATATGAGCATGCTCAGGAGAACCACAGTTGCACAAATTTTACACAGAAAATTATTGCATCCCTACCATATCCAGAGTAAATAAACTCTTCTACCACAAGATTATCAACCAAGAGTAATATTTCCAACAAAAACATGTCAAAGAAAATGGATAGGAAACATTGGCCACCATGATCCCCGGATCTCATTCCTCTTGATGAAAATAACTTGAAACGAGCAAGGAATCGGACTCCATGTTATGCGAACTTTTTTATCAGAAATGATCTACTTGATCACCTCGTTCGGTTTGGACCATTTAAATTTTGTACGAATGGGATGTCGCTGAGTTGCATTTTCTATATTTTCAGGCATTAGACAAGAAAGGCCGCCACATCTGAGGTCGGAAATGGTGCATCCCGCATTTCGGGAAAGAGGTAGAGCTATTCCACAAACTCAGCCTTCGCCAAAACCATCTCCACCGTCAAGGTTGATTCCAAAAGTTGTTCCGGGAAGGGTGAGTGGTACATATGAGAATTTATTCAACCCAATGTGCATTTCAAAAAAATATAAGCTAAATATTAAACACTGTCATCAAAATATGATGAATTAATAATAATAATGGTAATTTATTAAGCAACAGTAGTGCAATATGTGCATATGGTATGTCAACTGATACTAATAATATTTATTGTCATAAGGTGCAAAACGATATTGACATTGTATACAGTTTAAATGAATTAAAACCAAATATAGTACATCTATGACTCGAGCTAAAACATAAAAATACGAGGGTGGTTAGGAAAGTTTCTGACCTCAACATGAAGATGGCAGCACTTGTAAATAGAAGCTACTGAATTTCGTTGTACGTCTGTAGCAGTTGTTATGTTACAGTCGTTTGAGTGAGTTGTTGTAAGTGTTTTTATGAAAATGGACAAAATTGAGTATCGAGCTGCAATTGAATATTTGTTTTTGAAAGGCAATAAGCCTACGCAAATCAAAGATGAGTTGGATTCTGTGTATGGGGACTCCGTATCATCATTTACCACAGTGAAAGTTTGGGCAGTTGAATTTAAACGTGGCCTCAAGAGTTTGGGCGACGATGAACGTTCGAGACGTCTAAAAACTACAACTACCAACGAAAACATCGCCAAAATTCACCAAACAGAGAAATTATTTTTTATATTTGTTAGGTCGTAAACTACAAAGTTTGCAAAAACCACCCTCGTAGACATAAATAATTAGAAGCTATTTCTCAATGAAATAGAAATGATTTTCCAATAAATAGTGTTTGACTTCGAAGTTGAAAACATTATTTACTGGTAAACTGTTGTTATACCATTGAGGACTATCTCATTTCTGATTATTTATAGCCTATACAGTCAATATAACTGGAGTTTTTTCCCAACACCAAATCGTTATTTTTAACACCTCGACACGTGTTTCGATCACCAAGTGATCATCTTCAAGAGGAAGATTAACAGTTAAATCTTCCTCTTGATCACTTGTTGATCGAAACATGTGTCGAGGTGTTAAAAATAACGATTTGGTGTTGGAAAAAAACTCCAGTGATACTACAATAAAGGTTCCAAACAGTGCATCATAAGCCCATTTAGTGGTTTTTTTGTTATCTATTTTTATTATATTCTCTTTCGAGTCTCCGAATGTACTTTGTTTATACTTTGAATGGATCTGAAATGAACTGGTAGACTGTTGTAAATTTTGATGGCTTCACATTCAGCTCTCCTTTCAAATAGACTGGATCCGTGTGGAGGTATCTTCAGCTTATTTGAAGATCAAATTTTTATGATGCAGTTTTAGTAAGTGGTAAATTATATCAATATTTTTTTGATTTGGGTTATTGGAATGACGATTTTCTTAAATTTGTGTATGCTTTTTAACAGGCTTAGCAAAAACCAAGGTTTTTTTCTAAAAAACCAAAAAAACATAGGTTTTTTGTTTAAACTAGGTTTATTTGGTTTAAACCAGGTTTATTTGATACAAAGTATTATAAGTCTAAATACTTTAGAAATTAATAAATTATTCAATAAAATATATTACTAACAATGAAAAACATGATTAAGTCAACTTTTTATTTTCATTTACACACACAGAAAATTAATTTAACAAAAACACATCTTCAACGTAATAATATTCAAAATAACAAAGTTCGAAAATACAAAAAATGGAATTTATTTATCTTCATTTGCTGCAGATGTTTTAAAAAGATAACAAAATAAAGAAATATTTAAATATATAAATATGTAAAATTACAGTTCTTTTATTTATTAGAATAATTTGAAACAAGTATATTAATGTAAATATCAAATTTTTATTTGTAGTTTATTGAGCTGTAGTTTTCATTATTAGAATAATATCAACAACATAGAAAGAAAAACCCGATAAAAAAAGTTATTTTCTTTAAAAACCATGGTTTCAAGCATGTTGGTTCAAACCTGCCAACCCTGCTTTTTAAACATTCGTCACTGCTGGAGCTAAATCAGTTTATTTAATTTGAAAAATAAAAAATGTCAAAACATCGTACATACAGCCTGAATCTGGGTACTGTGCTTTTTAAAATAATTATTTGTTTCCTTGTTTCCTATAGTAACAACTATAGCAAAAAATAAATTTTATTCGAAATACCAATCCACAGACTGGCTAAATTATTTAGTACATTGAAAAGCAGTACTTGAAAAAAATTAGTTTTCAAGAAGATGCTGTATAATGAAACTGTAAATTTTGTATGAGCTCAACAAAAATGCTTTAATTTCTATTATGCCTATTATTTAAATAAAAATTTTAATTGACTGAGATGTTTTCATAGTTTTTTAGATTTGATTATTGACTTGTTTCTTTGTCATCATGTAGAGTTAAAAAAATAAAAAATAAATGAACTTACTAAGGGAATTGCAAAACACACCAAATTATTTTTTTGGTCAGCAGAAAACTAATTAGACAAATTATCTATGGCTATTCGATAGTGGCGAGCAAAGTCTGTTTATATTGATAATCAGGAAATATCAAAATCTATTCTGGTGTACTTCTTCGTAACTGCAAACTACAGCTTCGTAAATACATTGCCGAGTATTTATAATAGTTATAATTGTTGGTACGAGTCCAAAACTTATTTATGTGTGGCATCAAGTCTAGTGTAACTTGGCAAAACATCCAAATATTCCAAATAATGATTTCTCTTTGAAGATACAAATATTATATTCGATATCTTTTTATGGCGAGGGTTTTTTATGTAAAAACACCAGAGAGGCATTAATTTATTATTACTTTCTACCTGATTCAGTTCAAAAATTCATTGATGTATGACAACAACAATTTTAAATTTCAAATATATTCACAAAGTGTTTGGTTGGTGTTTGGTTGTAGGTATGTGAAATAAAATTCAGAAATTATACAGACTATCTAATCATGCCTAAGCTGGACTATTCCTGAATTTACACGCTAAATTTGCTAAATCTGTCAATAATAATAATAATGAATTCAATTTTCATATTTCTTCAAAAACGACTTAGTAACAGTTTCCAAATGATTAGATGTGAGTAGATATATATTCAAAAATATGCTAATATAATGGGGAAAGAGACATTTTTCAAACTCAAATCTATGCTCTGGGTGACGTTATATGATATTATAGAGCAAATGAAAACCGAGCAATTTTTAAAACATGATTAACATTATTTCTTCATAAAATTCATAAGTTCAATTACACTGTAATGATGTAACCGATGATAATGTTGACAATTTGCCACACAATGCTTTTTTATTCGTGGATCAGACATTCCAGAGTAATTAGCACTCCAATTGACGTTGCAATTTTGTTGTAAGCACCTCTTTTTCTATCCACGAGTTCTGAAATAAGCTTCGGTTGTGTATCATACACTTTAGATGTAATTCTTTCAAAAACATCTAGAGGCCTCATATCAGGTGATCTAGTGGGCTGTTCTAAGGGACCACGTCAGCCTGTCTACCGGTTTGGTTGTTTGACATTGATGAGTTTTTAGCTGACAAGTTGTTTGGAAAGTGGCTGGATGAAAATTATTCAAACAGGTTGATGGTCAAACATCGACCCTTAGAATGGCCTGCTAGATCACTTGATAAAATGCCCTTAGATTCTTTGTGGGGAATGGTTGTGTATGTATGATATACAACTTCAGTTTATTGCTTGAGAGGTGTTTTTAATAAAATTAATCTCGGAACATTTCATAATGTAAAAAAGCATTTGTGAACAGATTTTTTATTGCCAGGACGCGAACAAAGAATGAACATGAAAATACTAATTACTGAGAATTGGTTGATCCAATTTCTACAAATAAAAAAAATGCAGATGTAAGGCCAGCAATACTGATACTTGATGAATCATCTCTTGATCTTCTGATGACTTAATTTCGAACTTGTTTGTTTTTAATTTCACCACCGAAAAGTTGCAAATCCGTGAAATGAATGAATCTAAAAATAAGCCTTACTAGACGTTTGAAAGACTATTTATAGGTGTGACCTGTGGAATTTTTCATCTTGTTTATATTACGTGATCGAACACCATTTGCTGAAAATATATTTTTGATAGCTGCATTTATTTTTTCTTCTCATTCAATCAGGATATTGGTATTTTCATTGATAAAAATATTTAACGATTCCATGGAAGAGTTAATTCTCCTAACGAATGCAGTTTGGTTCAAAAATTATTTACAAATTTACATTTAAAAGCTTATTAGGCAGGAAATTGTTGTTTCATTCGTTCAAAACAAGTAATAAAAAATTTTACACATAAATTTAATAGAAAGCAATGATATTCATAATCATAACACCAGACAAACAAAAGTGTTATCAGTTAGTGATTTCAAATATAATTTTTGACAGAAATCGAGCTATGATGTAATTATAATTCTAGTCTGTTCAAAAAATGAGGATAATTTTCAGTTTTCCAAAAAATATTTATTTATTTATCTTATTCTTATTCCCCTTCAAAGTAGTCCCCCTTGTGCCAGATTTTTTTCCAAACCTCTGTGAGACTAATTGGTCGGAATGCTTTTGGTAGGGTGTAGTCCATCCTACCTGGTTTGGGTATAAATACTACTCTTACTTCTCTTCACTTACTGGGAATATACCTCAGAGCCAGAGAGGCTCTGAATATTCCAACCACGTGCGGCATAAGAGTGTCCAGTCCCCACTCGATATGGAGGTAAATAAGAATTTTAACTAACCCGAGTTTCATTTCTTCTGATAACTGATACTTGAATTTATATAGCGATTTGAGTTTGAAGAATGATACTTTGAAAATATGTGTCACATGTTCGTGGAAAGACAAAGAGCTATTTATGGTTACGCCAAGATTTTTAGCACTGTCTACCCAGTCAATGTCTGCGTTATCAAGAGTGAGCCTAAAGTTACACTGAGTTTCTACTATTTGTCTTTGAGATCCTATGCATAAGGCCAAAGTTTTATTTAGATTGATTTTCAGTACATGTTTCTCCGAGTATAGGAATCAAACTCTAATCTCGTCAAATTTTTTTTATGAAATTCATGGCTTACAACCTGGATGGAGCTTATCCATCCCAAGGAATTGATAATAGAGTGTTGCTAAATAGATTTGCCCTCTCATCCTTAGAAAACAGAAGAACATATTAAAAAACTAATCAATAGAATAAACTCTATTGATTAGTTTTTAAAATATGGATTTTCATCAAGTATTGACCAGTTCCATTCAATCAAAGAACATATCTGCATATATAAATTGATTCATAATCTGGTAGACTGCCCAGATTTGTTATCTCAATTAGATTTTCACGTACCAAAATGAAATCTTCTTCTATTTGTCTATACCAAGAAACAATGTGTTGAAAAAATCCCCGGTTTATAACATCTGTAAAATTTGCAGTAGTAGCCATTCAGAATTTGATATTTTTGTTGTTCCGTTTGGACACTGCAAGACTAATTAAAATCTAATTACAACCCATAAAGGTGAAATACTGTGTTTCAACTCTCTCCACACTGCAAATTCAATTAGAATTCTACAGTATATGTTTCTTGATTATTATTTCTTTTAGTCTACTGATTTTATATGTTATCATTGTTTTTTATTTCATTTATACTTATTCATAACTTCATTATATTTGTCTTGTAATTGAGATTACTCCAGTTAGACCAGGGATCTCCAAACTACGGCCCGCGGGCCAAATCTGGCCCGCTAGTGTCATCAATCCGGCCCGCGACAGGCAATGATTTACTGTCATCAATCTGGCCCGTGACATCCAATGATTACCTAATTGTTGTTACTATTGCTGTGATATGTTGAAGAAGAAAACACAGAATGATATTTACTCGGTTTATTTTACTTGCAAGGTAAAACTTAAAGACAGAAATGATGACAAAGAAAACTTTACTTAAGTATCTAAGTTTAAGCATATTAATAACTAACAAATAATTCAAATGAATCACAGTAAAACAAAAACACTGATGAGATTGATGTAATTGTGATTTTCCACCGACAATACTTTGTAGTTGTGGATCAATTTTACTTGTACCAATTATCAAAAGAGATTTAAGATGC
>WOGN01009778.1:0-10678 GCA_015342105.1 Leptinotarsa texana | reverse complement strand
ACTGGAGGACATCTGGGAGTAACGAAGACCCTCCAGAAAGTAAGACAACGGTTTTACTGGGTTAATTGTCAAGCCAACGTCATAGACTGGTGCAGAAAATGGTTGTATGTGCCGCCGGTAACGGACGTCGGATACGACTAAAAGCTCCAATGAGCCAGTATAACGGGGATAGTCCTTTTGAGAGAATCGCCATAGACATCGCCGGCCCGTTCCCAGAGTCCGACCATGGGAATAAGTTCATCCTAGTAGCCATGGACTACTTCAGCCAGTGGGCAGAAGCGTATGCCCTGCCAATCAGGAAGCCTTTACCGTCGCTGACATCCTGGTAAAAGAATGGATATGTCGATTTGGTGTCCCATTGGAGCTGCATTCGGACCAGGGCAGAAATTTCGAGTTCAACCTGTTCCAAGAAATGTGTAAACTGTTGCACATTCGAAATACCAGAACCAGAATGGTCGAACGAATGAATAAGACCATAAACCGCCATTTGTTCAAGGTATTCTCTAACCACCAAAGGGACTGGGGCCAGTATCTCCACCTGTTCCTGTTGGCTTATCGTCTGGCAGTGCACGAATCAACCGGCCAACCTTTTGGCAGTATTATAATGGGTTGAGAGTTCATGTCTTTATACTCGAATGGGCAGAAGGTCGTGATGCAGTGTTTCTTCTAGACCAGCGTGAATATTGGTATCCTCTACATCCCAACCAAGCAACCCCTTCAAATGCACACATAATTATTTTCAAAAAGAAAAAGAAATTTATTCACTTAAAAACAGTTCTTTTATGTTCCTGCAGTAATTTATTGGGGTGGACTTAAAACTTAGTTCCCTCTATACCTCTCCATTCAAAACAGTCAACCTGATCTTTAGCGGGAGGAGATATGCTCATGAAAAAATGGTATTGCTGTGTTCAGAATTGGTGATTGTATGGTAAACATGAGTGGTTGGCTACATATAATTGTTTATTTGGTCGAATTCAAATTGTTGTTTCAAGAATGTTCACAACAAAATTTGATTTGAATGATATTCATCGAAAATACCACCATTATTATTATAACACGTGAATATTACCTCTGAAAGGTTTCTTAAACATGATTGTATAATTGCATTGATCAATGATACAGTGTAGAACTGAACTTCATCTAGCAGAACCTTCTTCCTCAACTTTCTGAAGCATGAAGCAGCTGAACATCGATAGTGGCAGATGAACTATGAGAAATACGAAGATGGTTAAATGGGACAAAGTTGCGCATTTAACTAACTTACAACATGTCCTTGAGAAAGTTCTGAAATTCGGAATATATCTGGAGATATCCGGAAAAAAAACAGAAACTTCGGTTTTTATTTTTTTCTGGCTTAATTTTTCGAAGAATTCGAAAATGAATTGCACTTCCACATTGCCACTTTTTTACTGCTACATAATGGTATTTTCAGATTTGTTATTCGACGTTTCGTCTTCCGGTCACCATCATCAACTTTATTTTTTCTCATGGGCGCTACATTGAATTCTTTGTTTTGAATAGAATCAGATTTTACCTTTTCAATGATGTATCATAAGTTACCATTCTTTCTCGAAAAATTAGATATATTAAAAAAAATTCTTATTTTAATAGGCTTTGAATTTGATGTTTCTAAATTTGACTTTCAATTTGTTACACTCAATGACATTTTGTTATTATACAAGTCATTGAATTTTTGGCGAAAAATGGCTTTCACGAATGAAGAAAAAATAGATATGATATAAATTAATTACAAACACGATAGAAACAGTGTTAGGATATCAGAAATATATTTAAACTTGTATCCCGAAAGTCGACAACCACATTGAACTATGTTCAAGTTATTGGATCGAAATCTCACCGAGTTTGGTTCATTTGAAAAGCCGAGAAAAAAATACGGAGACAGAATGGAACAGGAAACTAAAGAAAATTTGATAAATGAGGTATGTATGAGGTAGGTTAGACAATGTATCCTTTTCAATAAAAATTAATCGTCAAATTTCCTCCGAAATGAATATTTGTTATACAAGTGCTTGAAGACATCCCAATAAAAGTGGTTCAAATTGTTAAAAAATACACATATCTCAAAAATTGCATCCAGGCCATACCGAAAGGCGGTAAGAATTTTGTAATTGGATCTTCCTGGAAAATGTAATTTGAACAGATGAAAGTACTATTACGAATTGTGGGATATTCAACCGAAATAACGAACACATTTGGAGAATAAACAACCCCAGGCAGTTCCGAAAAATTCGACCTCAAAAGCGATTTAGTATTAACGTGTGGGCAGGAATTTACAAAGATAGTATTTTGGGTACTCATTTACTTGACGGAATTCTCAATGGAGAAACCTATCACCTGTTTATAATGTCGAAGACTATTTAGATGATCTGCCTTTGGCTAACATCTGGTTTCAATCTGATGGTGATCCACCGCACACTACCAGACGAGTATCTAATTACCTGACTGAAAGGTTTGAAAGATGAGGTGGCCAGCAAGGTCTCCAGACTTAAGTGTTATGGATACATTCTTATGGGGTACAGTGAAAAATAGAGTTTATGGTCAGAGGGAATATCAAAATTCAACACAGCATTGTTAGAGAGTTAGGAAGATTGAGGAGGAAAGAAATGAATCGTGCAGTGAAGTGAATATTCAAAGAAGATCATAGTTGTGTTATCATGAACAAGGCTAGCATTTTGAGCATTTGCTGTGATTTACTTTTGTATTTACATTTCAGTTAATAATTGTTATTTGTTCATTGAAACACAATGAGACACAATGTCTAATTTACCTTGTACACACCTCATTTGTCAAATTTTGATTGTTGATTCTGTCTCCGTATTTTTTCGTCGGCTTTTCAATTGAACCAAACTCGGAGAGATTTTGATCCAATAACTTGAACATAGTTCTATGTGGTTGTCGTCTTTCGGGATACAAGTTTAAATACATTTCCGATGTCCAAACACTGTTTCTATCGTGTTTGTAATAAATTTGTATCATATCTCTTTTTTCTTCATTCATGAAAGCCCTTTTTCGCCAAAAATTCAATGACTTGTACAATAACAAAATGTCATTGAGTGTAACAAATTGAAAGTCAAATTAAGAAAGTCAAAGCCTATTATGATAAGAATAATTTTTTTTCAATATCTCCAATTTTTCGAATGATGATGGTGATGATGGTGGCCGGAATGCGAAACTTCGGATAGCAAATCTGAAAACAATATTATGTAGTAGAGAAAAAATGGCAAAGAGGAAGTGCAATTTATTTTAGAATCCTTCTAAAAATAAAGCCATAAAAAGGAAAAACCATTTTCCAAAATTTCTGTTTTTCTCCGGATATCTCCGGATATACTCGGAATTTCAGAACTTTCTCAACAGCATATTGTTAGTCAGGTAAATGAGCAACTATTCTCCAATGGAGCCATCTTCGTATCTCTCATAGTTTCCGAGATCCCAATGGTGAGGATCAAATTTGAAACACCCTGTATATGATTTCTACGTGCTAAAGGCATATTTCTTAGCCAGAAAATACAGTGGGTTTTATTACAGTTACTTTGTAAGCGCCAGACTAAAAAACTCACTAATATTGATAGCTGTCGACACTCTGTTTATGAAACACAGTTGGGTTTTATTGAAGAGTCAGCGATAAGATGGGAACCGAATGCTAACAAGAAATTGAAGAGGGCTGAAATATTTAACGAATCAGGAAGCGACAGAAAGACATAAATTATAGAATTCAATTTTCTGATTGGATGTATGGGGCCATACTATTCCAATTAATTTTAAGAAGGGAAATATCCGCTGATTTAAGGAAAAACGAGTCGGTGGAAGTTGAGACTGTTGAGAGGTGTCCGTCGGGGGTTTTGGGTCGTCGAAAGGTCGAGTTGAGTGAAAAAAACATTAGAGGAGAAATTTTTAGGGGAGATAAAGTCGGAAAACTAGTTTAGTATTTGGAAGAAAGTGGCAAACCAGAGTTCAATCGCCACAGTTATTCGAATGGTGCGATATTCGAGACACTTTTGGAAGTTCGGGAAAAGCCCGGTTTTTCTTTATTTTCCTTTTTGGTTGTCTGTTCAATCGAGTGCAGTTCCGTTCTGGTTGTCTTGTGTTAAATTCAGTAAAAAGAAAAAGGATTAGCAGCCATCTACCTCCGAACGAAGGAAGAGAGCTGTTGGTAAGAAAGTTTTAGGGTTTTTTCGTCTGGTGACTAATCATATATTGTTTTATTGAAATACTGTGGGTCCCGTATAGAAGCTGTTTACTTATATACGGTGCTGTGGGTGAACATTTATTTGAGTAGCTTGGCTCACATGCAGTTGCCGAATAAAGTGGCATGTTTGTGAATGAACAAGCAAATGCCAGTTGAGCATTTTCTTATGGCCTGGTTAAAGGTTCATGTGTTCCGTTTGATAGTTTGGGTTTTGTTTTTTTGTCGTTTACATTTTAATTGTAACTTTTATAGGTATTTACTATTTTTTTATTACACTCATCTAGTTTAAATACGGCGTATAATTGCCGGTAATTATACTGGTAGTAATTATACAAGGGAAAAGGGGAACGTAGTTTTTCATATTTCACATAAATAAGGAAACTCCCTAAGAAAAGTTCATGTAAGAGGTATCAATGGCATATCCCGATAAAGCGCCTGGAAGGACTTAAGTGAAAAATTTTCTATTCTAAAACAGTGCCTATTTGCCTTTGGAGAGTGATCACAGATAACATCTAAGATAGTTCTCTAATATAAATCATTCTCCATTTCTAAATTCCAAATGGTGACAGCCGCTGCTCCAATTTTAAGTTTCGATTATAGTTTTCACTATCAAAAAGAAACTTTATTTGTCTGATAATATAAAGATCAAGGTATTTTTCCCTCTATATAAAATTGAAACCTAGCCTTGCTACAATGGCGACTTCGTTTGGGAAATAAATATCCCTATTAGAAAGTATCTTATCCTATAAATACAGAGTTCAAACGTATAATATTTGTTATGAAGATAACAATCGAAAGCTCATATTTTGAATATAAATTGTTGCAGTCGATGAATAAGGAAACCAACATAAAGTAAATAATATGAATAACAAGGTTATCCAGTGTCCAGGGATAGTAGTCATGAATTCCAACATATTCCTAAACTTATAATCTTATCTAAAAAGTGATTTCCAGCAAAAACAAATTGTTTCAATTAATACAGTGTACGATCCAAGTTGAAGGAACAGTCATAGTTGGTCCATGGTCACTGAATTTGAAATGTATTTTGTCGATAAAATCACAAAGTATAGTAGTTTGGAAGCTACGAGTAAAATTTTAATATTTTTGTTTATTTATATAGGTAAGCAACATTTGTTCAGACTTGAAAATTTTAGGAAAGGATTTCGGCACCCTATAACCCCTGTTCAGACTGAAGTTTGAAGAATTAATACCATTTGATCAATGAAATTCAAGATATTACACTCCCGGGTAATGCCAAATTGATTTCATTCAATGTAAAAAATATGTTTCCCAGTATTCATCCGAATGAAACGATTACTCTTGTAGAGAATCTACTGGACGAAAGGTCCATCAATCCTGTAGTGAAAGGGAAAATATTAGACTTGCTTACGGTTTGTTTGTCACATATTTACTTACATTTCAATTAAATTTTTTACTTAAGCTGCGAAGGTCTCATAATGGGAAACCCAGTAGTTCCATTCTGGCAGAAATTTTCATTGACTAAGTTCTTGAATTTCATCAATTTTCTCCACCCTTCTAACACATTCACCATGGAGATGGAGAAGGGCGACTCTATAAATTTTTTGGACTTGACAATAGCGAAAATTAACAATAAACATGGTTTTTCAATTTACCGTAAATCAGCACATACAGATATTATTATTCATAATCCGTCCATCCACCCGTATTCCCAATTCGAAGAGATGAGGATAAAAATTATATAACGTTAACCAACTTAGGCCAATCCACTACGGATATTTCAAATTTTCTGCACAACAAAGGTGTAAATATTGCTTTCACAGCCAAAAACAACTTAGTCATGCACATCAGGAATAACAAAGATATAAATTCAGTTTCAGAAAAATTGGGCATGTATAAATTATCATGTGGGTCATGTCCAATGTTTTATATAGGTCAAACTAGAAGAACGTCCAGAGCCCGCATAAAGGAACACATAAATAGTTTCCAGAATGGAAAAATGAACTCCACATATTCCACTCATTTAATCACAGAGGGACATGCGTTCAACCATGAATTTAAGCCCCTCCATTTCCATTGACCTATTGGAGAGTATGGAAATAAACAGATTTTAAAACTGAATTGAATAATTTGCCATAATTAAATGTGTCTATTTCCAGGTTAGAAAAGTTAAGTATAATTACACCACATCTTCAGATGATGTTGTGCTGCAGGTTTTTCCGGGTTTTCCTGCAGCTGAAAAATCAAATGCGCCACTTGAATCAGTGAAGTCGCCCCGGAGCGCCAATTAATTTTTAATGTTGTTTTCATTTTATTTTTATCATTGTTCAAATAAAAATTTATTCTTATAGTTAATGAATGTATACCTGACCTTTGCAGGTAGATTCATTCATTAGAAAGTATGCAAACAAGTAGGTAATATGATAAAGTATAAAATAGTTGTAATTTAGAAGAACTTATTATTTCATGCTCGAGAAAGCTAAATATTGCATAGCAAAAAACGTGTCGCGGGTTTTTTTAAATCCTTTATAGTGAAAATCATACAATAAACTGTATTAATGAGTTCAAATGGAATTTCATGAAAACAAATACTTGGATCCATAATTCAAATTTCCCTCCTAACCTTATTTATATGATATTTAGTTCCCTTGATTCATTGCTGTAATCCTGTCTAGATAAAAATAAGAGAACTAACAATTCAACATTCAGCTCACAAATATTTGTTGAGAAATTATCAACTTACAATTCAAACAGAGATGAAAAATTGAAATTTTTCCTTCTGAAGTATTTACCTAACTAAAATTATTTGAAATTTTTTGAATGAATAATTGCGCTACCTAATAGTGAAATGTTAAACTGATTATCCACAAAGATAATTTTGAATAAAATTGGAAATGTTAGTTAGATGTTTCTTAAAATATTTAAAAATGTACTTAAGAAAAATTTTTCATGCGAAAATTTTTAACTAACATTTCTATTGAAAATTCATATTGTTAGATGATAAATTGTGAGCCAAGTGAATAAATATGAATGAAATTCGCATTTCGAATGAAGATAAACCTGATAAATGTTATATAGAATGGAAAATTGAAAAATGATTGCTTGAATACCTATAATCAATTAATATCCTAACTGCAGATTAAAGTTTAAAATCAATCATTGTTCCAAAATATAAATGAAGATGTAACAGGATTGTTCAAAAGTTATCAATGAACATATGAAATACAAACATGAAGTGTTTGTTCCAAATTTCTTGCCTGTTTTATATGATCTAAAATGTTTGTTTGAGGAATAGAAGAATATGAAAATTATAGACAAGCATTATTTGTTACGAAATTCTCAACAGACTCTTGAAGAAAAGTTTTTATGGCTTAAAAAGTGAAATGATGAACGAAACAATATTATTTACAATTACTAGTTATCATAAACCAAAATAATTTTCGATGTCAAATTTTTTTTTGTTATCACCTTCGAAGGTGATAAACTTTAGAAAAGTTCAAAAATTGATAGAAAAATTTGAAGTTTCAAATAAGCGCATTTTTTAATGAGATTTTTCCTCACCTAATTAAGATTAAAAATTAGTGCAATATAAAATAAATAACATGGCGTTCCATAACAAACAGAACTTTCAAAAATATATTTTTATTAATTTTGAATGTAATCTGGTTAGTAACTGACTTTGTACAAATGTGACCTACGTCCAATTTTTAGGTTGGTAACCATACTTTTTGGAAATTCGATCGGAGTAACACTGGTTGTATTCGTAACCCGCCTTTGTTTCTTTGTAACACTAATGATACTTAAGTTAGCTCGAAACGATGCTGTAATAATTTTTGCCATATTCTGAAGGGTATACAAGCGAAAAATTTTATTATCAAATATTCTAATCATTCTTGTAACTCAAAAGGATTTGCGTTTAATTTTTTGAAGTGAGTCATTAAAGATTTTGTGTGTCTTTTTTTCCTCATAAAAATATCTTTTTTCCATTTAAAATTTCTTACAATCACACTACTTTAGGAGGTCTTTAGGAGGGATTGTAAAGCATTATAATTTTTTGTTGACTTGTTGAGAGCGAATGGCGGTTACCTATTAGAGTCACATGTGATCGATAAAATCCGGAATTCAGAAAAGCGAAAATATCATGTTTTGAAAACTAATCTTCCAGAAATGTGAAAAGAACAGAGAAGTACCTACCTATACACAAAGGGTTTCCGTCCAGAAAATATCACGAAAGAAAATAAAAATCCATCTGTAGCCATTGTTGGTCTTTTCTTGAAGAATTTGAAGGTTTACTCCAATAATCTTGTTTATTCACAACTAACTTATTTCAGAACTTTCAGTGCTTAAACAGATGACTGGCAAAAGATAAGAAAAAGCGAAAGTAAAAACATTCAAAAGTAAACCGTTTTCCAAATTTATTCTTTATAAATTATTCAGCGAGCGAGAAATATGGTCATTACCCATACGAATGAAGTTTCTTGTAAATCAATCCAGGCATAATGATCATTTCTCTCGATTATAACATACTAAATAACACATCAGAAATATTTTAAAATAAACATTGATTTGAAAAGGATACCTCAAATGAGAATAATATCATGCAATTTCATAACAAGAAGCAACCTACAAAAGTCTTCAAAAAGACTTACTACTATTTTTGTCATATCATTCAATTTTGGAACAGTTTGAAAATCGAATGAATAAAAAAATAAATAAAAAACTACCGTTCAGCAAAATAATTTGTACCCCCGAGTTCTGTCAACTACTCCAAAGCTATCTCGCAAATAGTATAACATAAATCTATTTATTACCCTCATTTTATTATTAAGTGAAAAATTTAAAATTCAAGAAAGTGACTTTTGAGATTTTCTGTTTTCCGAGAACTAATTTTGATATGTATTATTTTCATGTAATTTCAATCTATTAGCGCCTATCCACCAAAAGACACGCTTAAATTCTCATTTGATTATAGTTTTCAAGTTCAAAAGAATATATTTTCTAAATCATGTATGTATAAATTGAAAGTGCTTGATAATAAAACATTTCAGAATTGAAATTTAAGTAAGTATACTTAATAAATATGTATATAAATATTCATAAAACTATAAAACATCAAAATATAACAGTCATTCCTTGAAAAAAGGATGCGTCTTGTACTTTATAAAATCTGGCTCATCCAACTTCTCTCTAGCCTGTCGGATATCTTCTTGAATGGCTGCAATCAACTCATTCAAAGATTTAAAATTCCTTTCCTGCCTAAGGAATCCCAACATGACCACCCGCAATTCCTTTCCATAAAAATCCTCATCATAAGTGTTCAGAATATGTGTCTCCATTGATTTGACGTCGTTTTTATAAAAAGGATTCCATCCAATACTCATCACCATTTTATGAACTTCACCTCGATCCACGGAAGCGAACCCAAAATAAACGCCAGTGTCCAATTCCGCTGGTAAATTGTGCACAACCTCCATTGGAAAATTGGCCGTCGGGCAACCCAATTCCTTCGAACCACGTCCGAATCCCTTGATAACTTCACCTTTGGCAAAATGTGGCAACCCCATGATTCTTCTGCAGATATTTCGAAACCGGTCGAAATTGAAATGCTACGCCACTGTGCGCAGATAATGTTCAGGAGTTTGCGCTTCCACTCAACACACCGGTGAGGCTCTGTCAGAAACGAAAACCAATCATTAGTTTTGTTTTGAAAAATAAAAGTAAATCAAAAGTTCAGCAAAGATAAAAAGGGCAATTATGCTCGAAGTGAAAGAAGATTCTGAGAAAAAAGTAAGTAATCTCACTGATATTTTTGACAGGAATTATCGTTGCTTATGTAAACACTGGCGTCCTCCGTTCGACCTTTCACCGTCATCAAACCACTAATCAACTGATTCGAGTGTTGCCGGCAGAATTATGTTTTTGATTCATGTAAACGACTACACTGTGCAATTACAAGATAAAGTGTAATCGCTTAGGCTAGATATGGTGTCACCAAAATATATAATGCTGAAACTTGTGGTTTGTGGTGTCACTTTCTATAAACTGTGGCTATTATTACGGGTCAGGGTAATGGATTCTTCTAAACACGTTTTGATAAAAGCACTTGTAAGGAAGCTTCAAACTACCCCTAGATATGAATTTTATGCACTTGATACAAATAAGAGTAACCGAACTTGATCATTTAATTACACAAAAACAACAAAATATCATCCAAGACTGACTGATTACTAAGCTAGTGGGGAACTAGAGAATGGGATACTAGATAAATACATATCGGATGGGTAAATAACTGATGTTCTAACTTCTAATCATACTTCCCTTAAATTTCTTTCAAATATATTATTGATGACCTACTATAGTAGACCAGGCAAAGTTGTTCGTTGTTCTGTCATATGAATCATTTCATGTGAATATTTTAGTTGTTAAATAAAAAAATTAAAAATGTAGGTACTGCGAAAATGGGGATAGGGTAGGTGAAAGTTTGGGGTAATA
>WOGN01009777.1:0-10679 GCA_015342105.1 Leptinotarsa texana | reverse complement strand
ATTAATATTTTAATTTAATTTGTTTGGTTGTAGCTTTGTATGTTAATTTTTTGTAAATTCAGTTTTTGTTTAATAAAATTGTTATTTTCGGTTAACCTTATTAATTTTGTAATTGTTTTTTCAGGGTTTCAAATCATTTTATATTAGATTAGACAATGGAAGTCCGAACTGATGAAATACACCACAAAACATTGTCAACCACCTTCACGATGATTCCCTCATCGTATACATATTCTCTTTTTATAAATATTACTTTACGATTTGATCTTCACTAACTTTATTTTCAATAAAAATATCGCAACATGTTTCGCTATCACAGTATTGAATAACATACTACTGTAATAGCGAAACATGTCGTGATATTTATGGAAATTGAGTGCGAGGCGATAAAATTGTCAGGTGAAGTTTATGAAATTACCATGGAGCTTCATCAAGTAACGGCTGAATCAACCAGAAAAAATATCTATTTCCTTTTTCCAAAATGAATTTTCTGGCGGAATCTGCATATGGTAACAATTTATGTAAATTTCTTCAAAAATAAGAAACTTAAATAAGCCACCTATTTACTTTTCACTGGATCCCCAGGATATTGGAAAATAAGAAAAGCCAAAAGCATATAGTGATCTGAAATGTTTAAATGAAAATTACTGTTATAGCATTATTTATTATTCTAAATTGTTTAATGAAAGCTTTATATACAAGTACACATACTGATTTGTTTCCATATTTTCTCAGTTTCTGTGAAAATGTATATCATTGAAACTCGCATATGAAAAAAAAAAATTTATTCGACAATTGAAACACATTTCAGTAAAAAACAGACTAAAGTTTTATACAAAAAAACAATATAATTTTAGTAGATCACAGATACCAAAATAAATACTTTAAATAAATTAAATGAATTATGGAAAAAAATTAAATAACGGAAGAATAAATGAACAAATGAGTGAATTCCCAAATAAATAATCTTGACATCATCTCAGAACCAATAGAAAACCGTCAATGAAGTTAATATTTTGGCAGTAAATGAAGTAACATTCACTCAAAAATGTATTCATAGTTCGTCAAAAATTTATAAATTTTACGGATATCAAACGCTCTATTTTCAACAACCCAACATCAGATCAATTCTTGGTCAAGAATGAATGAGGTTACATTCTG
Organism: Leptinotarsa texana; assembly: GCA_015342105.1. Classification (NCBI taxonomy): domain Eukaryota; kingdom Metazoa; phylum Arthropoda; class Insecta; order Coleoptera; family Chrysomelidae; genus Leptinotarsa; species Leptinotarsa texana. Next base: position 9,518 of record WOGN01009777.1, on the reverse strand, counting down.
AAGAAAATATTCTTGAATATACATATTACATCATTTACTGTTGAAATATAGATTATGCCAAAATGACCTAGGCCTGGTGGCAATGATCTTGGATTATCTTTCACTATAAGATATATTATAAGGTACACTCCAAAAGATGTGATAACATTGTCACGTACATAGAGAAAAAGAGTCGATATGAAGTTTATATATACGTTGATAGTTAGAAAACCCTTCCTGCTCAGCAGGTTCCAAGCCTTTCACATCTCTGCGGATACCTCCCTAATAAATTGGAAAGTACTTTCATGTGCTTTAGGTCGAATAACTCTCGGAACATTTCCAATCTCAAATCGTCATCGACCCAAATAGTCAGGGCGAATCTAACGGCATTCACCCTGAGCTGCTGTAATCCAGTCTCCAGAGACCCATTGTGTTGCTTAATTACATACAATTTGGATTTTCAAAGTGGCAAGGTGGGCAGGACATTTGAGAATTTCATTCAAAACATCGACGATTTTCATCTAGTGATGATCCCCGTATGAAAAATAAGGATACCCTGCATCATAAGGTGGACCAATTCTTTTGAGCCGAGCTGTGGATTCCCAGGATTGATTCTGCGGTAAGTCGAAATCAGGTTCGTTGTAACCTTGATGAGATTTCCCTCAGTCTTGCTGAGCTGCTGTAGTTCTGTCCTCAGAGATCACTGACAGAGGTCGGTCACATTGTGTGGCTTCATCACATAACAACTGATCCATCCACAGAGGCAGCTGTACATATCCGTCAACAAAAAGCGATCTGACAATTGGAGAAAGTCCAATAAGTCCTTGATTCCGTGCCCTTCGAATTTTAGGCGCTCAAGCAAATTCAGGGCCCGTTTTAATGTTTCAGAGACAACGTTGGTAAGTTTTACATCATCCTTGACGCTTTCCCTGAAGCGTCCACTGAACAGGGTGGAAAAATAATCTGATTTTTTCATTAGAAGTCATGACTGACATAAATAAATGAGCCGTCGTCCAGCCTGAAGGTTGCCACTCCCGGTTCTCTTGTCTCTTGAATGGTTGTTGACAACTGGTCAGTCAGCATATTTACCAAAGCCGCCTGGGTTCTCATATTTTTATCCCCCTTCATCAAAGCGTGTTCAAAACTTCCATTGGCTGGTTCTCAATTTATCACGTAAATGAAATACTGTTGGAGATTTTCAGCCCAATTATCATTGAAGTAGCATAACATATCACGATAGTTCATGAATTTGCCCAATGATATTGGCCTGGATCAAAGTGGCGAGGTAGGCAGGACATTTGAGAATTTCGTTCAAAACATCGACGATTTTCATCTACTGTTGATCCACGTATGGAAAATACAGGATACCCTGCATCATAAGGAGGACAAATTCTTTTGAGCCGAGCTGTGGATTCCCAGGTTTGATTCTGCGGTAGGTTGAAGTCATGTTCGTTGTAGCCTAGATGAGATTTCCTTCAGTCTTGCTGAGCTGCTATAGTCCTGTCCCCAGAGACCAGTGACAGAGGTCGGTCACATTGTGTGGCTTCATCACATAACAAGTGATCCACCCACAGAGGCAGCCATCAACAGAAAGCGATCTGACAATTGGAGAAGTCCAATAAGTCTTTGATTCCGTGCTCTTCGAATTTTGGGTGCTCAAGCAAATTCAGGACCCGTTTTAATGTTTCAGAGACAACATCGATAAGTTTTACATGTCCTCCACATGTGACCATCAAATGAACGTCTTCCTTTCTGGAAAATTAAAGTATGAGTTAATTTGTTTGGTTGATTCAACTAATCGCATAAAAAATCAAAGTTCTATCAGTATAGAGATCAAGTAGCCCAACAATTTGTGTTAATATTGGGATATACGCCTATCAAGATGAATGTGTGATGATTAGGGAAAAATTAATCTTTTTGAAGAAATGACAGAAAATATTGAGTCTCTCATTTGGATATTTCAAATTTCCCATTAACACAATCCTGCTGTTATATACTCGATACTTTATTATACATTGTTTTTGATACGTATACTATACAAGCTTTCTGTCTGTGCATCACGCCACGTTTACATGGAGCGTGAAATTTTTCAAGTAAAATATTACCTCTTCAGCGGGATCACACCACCTCCCATAAAGTTTTCAAAAACGACAAGAATGAATGTGATAACTCCTTTGAAAGAATGTTCATTCATCTATTGATTTTGTAAAAAAAATTGTAGGTGTATTTGAACATTTAAAATCAAGTTATTGATTATTACGACCAAATTTTTTGAAAGTTCGTGATATTTGACATTTCAGCAAAATTTTCGAGTTCCTTGGTAAATAAGCATTTTTTCAGATTAGGACAACTCTTAACTCAATTGATAAAACCAGTCATTATTTCATTTAGGCTTATGTACGAAATATTCAGAATTTGATCTCCGCCAATATTTTCTCTAAATAATGCCTCCATTTGCTACACGATTGTGATGTTATAGCCCTTAATACCAACAGTTATAGACCCACTTCAGTAGATTTTATTCACATTTTTCATTTACGAATCTAGGAAACGAAAATTTTTATATTCAAAAACTTTCCATAAATTCAAAAAGTGATGAAACATTCATATTATTCATGCTTCTCATCTGAAATGAAAACAAATAGAGCATCGCACTATGACTGGATATTTGTAGTTATTTCTACATATCACAACCACTTCGAATATTTTGGCGTATCATATACTTTCGAAAAGTTCAAGACATAAAACACTTATTTTTCTCCGCTCCGGAATGAATGGCAAAAATACTTACTTCACTATATACGGCATGACCAAAGCCGCCTGGGTTCTCATATTTTTATCCCCCTTCATCAAAGCGTGTTCGAAACTTCCATTGGCTGGTTCTCAATTTATCACGTAAATGAAATACTGTTGGAGCTGTTCAGCCCAATTTTCATTGAAGTAGCATAACATATCACGATAGTTCTTGAATTTGCCCAATGATATTGGCCTGGATCAAAGAGGCAAGGTAGGCAGGACATTTGAGAAATTCGTTCAAAACATCGACGATTTTCATCTAGTGCTAATCCACGTATGGAAAATACAGGATACCCTGCATCATAAGGAGGACAAATTCTTTTGAGCCCAGCTGTGGATTCCCAGGTTTGATTCTGCGGTAGGTTGAAGTCATGTTTGTTGTAGCCTGTATGAGATTTCCCTCAGTTTTGCTGAGCTGCTGTAGTCCTGTCCCCACAGACCACTGACAGAGGTCGTTCACATTGTGTGGCTTCATCACATAACAACTGATCCACCCACAGAGGCAGCCATCAACAGAAAGCGATCTGACAATTGGAGAACATCCAATAAGTCCTTGATTCCGTGCCCTTCGAATTTTGGGCGCTCAAGCAAATTCAGGACCCGTTTTAATGTTTCAGAGAGTTTTACATCATCCTTGACGCTTTTCCTGAAGCGTCCACTGAACAGGGTGGGGGGAAAATAATCAGATTTTTTCATTAGAAGTCATGACTGACATAAATCAATGAGTCGTCGTCCAGCCTTAAGGTTGCCACTCCCGGTTCTCTTGTCTCTTGAATGCTTGCTGACAACTGGTCAGTCAGCATATTTACCTTCTGTACCTTGAGTTTTAAAAACACGAGTTTTTTTCCTGGTTAGGAAGCAAATGGATGAGACAGCTGCCTCCCTATATTCGTTATCTTGCTCTATGAGTTCCAGAATGATGACTCCTCCACATGTGACCATCAAATGAAGAAGTTCTTTCTATCTGGGAAATTAAAGTAGGAGTTAATTTTTTTGGGTGACTCCAGTAATCGCAGAAAAAAATCAAAGTTCTATGGGCATAGAGATCAAGTAACCCAATATATTGTGTTAATATTGGGATATACGAAAAACACAGTGTCAGGCATTTTCTTTCTCCTTATATTTAATTATTATGTCACTTAGCAGACAATCCTGTGCAGAGATTACTTCTTGTTTAGTGCAAAAGATGAGTTAGCAATAGAATCAAGTATCACAAAACTGACAGCGGTGTATCATCCATATATTAGAAATGATATTTGGATTTTATGAGGTTCATGAAACGAGGAAGTACCAACGTAGATTGTGATAAGTAGCACTCAGAAATATTTTACCGAGAAACAAAGAATTAGTTGAAAATTCGATGAAATTTAAGGTACAGAGTATTTCAGAATCATCAAGTGTCTTCAATATGTTATCAGAAATGGTATGAAATACCGATAAACAACTTTAGACTGATCTGTTCCCAGACTGATATTTTGTGAGTATATCATTGATATTAATGTGCGGCCTAATGTATTGGCACAGGAATTTTTGTCAAAGGAAAGTGATTTTAAAAACATAAATGCCAAGGATAAATAATGTACTTTTCCAAAGAATATTCGGATAATATTTTATGTTATATTTGGGTGAGAACTTACCGTTATTTTGTGACGGCCTAGACGATGAAGAACTAAAAAAACATCCATAAGTTTAAACTCTGGATCATTCGAAATTCTCAGGGCACGATGCACATTATACGTCAGAGATTGAATAATATTGCAGTCCAAATGATTTTTCATGAACTCGTCATCATAATTCCAGCGGTGAGAAGTCATGACCATCAAGATGAGACACTTTATTTGTCTCTTGGAAGTGTAGGTAAAAGTTTCTGTGGCTTGGAGTGACACCTTGATGCACTACCTAGGTTGTTCCAGATTATGTTTGAGAGAAAGCGTTCACTTCACATGTTCACATGTTAATTCTTACGTCTCAAGTCTGAATTCAACAATTTATCGTTGAGAATATCAAATATCTCCTGAATCGGCAGTTAACGGTGATATGTAGTGTTCAAAAAGTTCTTAACAATGTCCACTGTATGTATTGGCGACAGGACCAAAACTTTGATTGTTACTGTTGTAACTGGAAAAATGTTGCAACAATTCGATGATTTCTTTAAAAAAATCCTCCTTGGCGCTGGTCTTCTCCCACTCCGCGGTGACCTTCATGAATACGGAACACAGAACTTTCATCGCTTTAAAGTCTCTGAAGAGAGATGAAACCGTACGGGGGTGAAGCAGGTATCTGGAATTGATAAAATTAACCTTCAAGATGTAGAAATTAAAGCATCGAATTGGAACAAATAATCAAACATATAAGGTATATTTGTTCAGGAGACGATAGATATTGGAAAATGAAAAGAGAAACAAAAAAAAGAAAAGGAAAAAACGAAATAAATATAATGAATCAAATCAATAGAACGATGCTGATATAAATTGAAGATTTCAAGACGAAAAATATATCTTCTCAGAGTCTTAAACTTCTTCAATTCCAAATCCGTGGATTTTTTTTCAAAACTATGTCATTAACCGTTTTAGCATTAACAAGAGATCATGAAAGCTGAAGATTATTATCAGACTTATTAGAAATCTGGTCTAATGTATGACGGCAGAATAAAGAAATCTTCATTATATTTGATCTGAGTTGGTAGAAAAAACATCGTGAAAACACCGTTCAGTTGATTTGGCTGAAATTTTGCTCAACTAAATTCACAGTTACTGAAATAATTTTCTCATAAATCAAAGATGGGGAAATGTAGGAAACAATCTGGGAAAATCCAAAACTGAAATCCCCCTGAGCGATGTCTCTGACATAGCATTTTTATCTATGTTCAGGACGGAGCCAATTGATCAGACCAGAGAACTGTACTTAAAGACAATTTTTTTTATTTTATAGCTCAAAATATACAATTTATATTCTTCTCGACTTTCTATAATTCTTACCTGAAAGGCAGTAACGTCATGTTAAAAGCATTTTTTGAAAAATTTTCCCTCGCAGCCACTTCCAAAAACACAAAAGAAAGTTTCACAAATTCTGGATATCTAATGGTGATTATGTAGTAATAAGCATATTCATCTTTTCCTCTACACATATTTGCTAGGATGTGGAATACTCTCTCATTGATTTCAGTTTCTTCGGGATATCACTCCATCAAATTGGATAATGATATCAAACTGTTTTTGTAATCTTCCTGAAACGTGAAGAATCAAATTAATCATCGTTCATGCATGAAACACAGTTTTCTATATTCCAGTTCATTTATAAATACGATTCTGAAATATTTACTTTCAAATAAAGTAAAAATTTGCATAAATTCAGGTAGCCAATATATTGAATGATGTATAGAAAATACTCAATATCATAGAATGGAATGTCATATACTTGATGTATTACTATCAAAGTTTGCAAATATAAGTTATGAAAACCACGCGACACGTGCTCCATTCCTCGAACAGGATAGCTGAGTTATTCTCTATTTGAAGAAAAATAATATTTTTTATTATTTCAACATTTAGTGCGAAAAAGGCAAATGTAAGCATTTTTCCAAAAGATACAGTTGAACTCTTATTATATTGATATTTTCTCTTTTATCTAACTATGAGGATTTCCATTTGTACTTTCTGTGTTACTAACAGTAGAAAAAATGATTCTGAGTAATTTTTTTTGAAAAGAATTTTGTATTAGTATAATTTTCAATAAGAGAAAATTTTTTGTTTCAGTGAGAGGTGAACCAGGTTTTCGATTCTATTTTTTGTATCCAAAAAAGTTATAGTATTGATATCTCTCAGTTCTATAATGAATTGTAATTTGGGGTTATAAATGTATGCTTTTTCCAGTATTTCCCGTGATTTTATTGATTTGTAAAAACTTACCCTTATTGTGTCACGGCCTAGAGTAGTAAAAGTAGTAAAAAAGCATCCATTAGTTCAAACTTCAGATCATTTGGTATTCCCATAGCACGATGCAGACTATTCGTCAGTGATGGAATAACATTGCAGTCTAATTGATCTTTCATGAACTTGTCATCATAACCGGCGAAAGTTCTCACAATGAGGAGAAGGCACTTGATTTCCCTCTTGGAAGGATAGCTAAATGTTTCTATGACTTTGAGCAACACCTTGATGCACTGCTTGCGTTATTCCAAATTATGTTTCAAAGAGCGAGAAACAATGGCACAGATAATCTCGATGTAAATTTCACATTCACATGTTAATTCTGTAACAAAATAATCATTAGATGAACACCAGTATATTAAGTCGGGGTACTGCAAAATAATAATTTCAGGAAACCATTTGAGATAAATGTAATAAATGTGGAATTAATCACTATTTGAACTCAGAAGAGTTCAAATGAGAATTATAATCGGGGGCCGTTATTAACGCAATGAACAACTTAAGAAATGTTGTCTGTTTTTCTGTGCGTTTACGTGCGGTTACCTAAAAAAACGGTCGACCAGTGCATTTTTCACTACTGCATTTGCTTTGTTAGATAAAAGAATAGAGGTATCATCTGCATAAATTGTGAAATGTACTGATGAACTTATAGATATTATGTCATTTATATATAGTAAAAATAAAACGGATTCCAAAACAGACCCTTGTGGTATACCCATAGTGAAAGATATAATCAGAATCCCTAACGTCTACAGATTTTTTCGTAATATCCGTAACACTAACATATTGCTGACGTCCAGATAAATTCAAGAACTGACCTCGAATACCAATTGCTATTAGCTTACTATATAATAAAGTGTGATTGACATAATCGAATGACCGGCTGTGATCGTAAAAGATCCTAACCGGGCACTCTACCGAGTCCATGAAATTGGTCAATATATCATAAAATTAATGGATTGCTGTAATTTGATGATTATATCATTCTGACACACATATGAATCGAGTCTGTTAAGATAGCTGTATTCGAAAACTTTTGACCGAAAGAATATTCACATAATAGTTTCTATTATATTTGGAAGTGAAAACTTACCGTTATTCTGTAACAGTCTAGAAGATGAAGTACTAAATAAACATCCATAAGTTTGAACTCTGGATCATCCGGAATTCTCAAGGCACGACGCATACTATTCGTCAGAGATTTGATGATATTACAGTCCAATTGATCTTTCATGAACTCGTCATCAGAATTCCAACAGTCGAAAGTCATGACAATTAACATGAGGCACTTTGGTTCCCTCTTGAAAGTATAGGTAAAAGTTTCTATGGCTTTGAGCAACACCTTGATGCACTGCCTACGTTTCGGATAATGTTAATTCTGTAACAATAAAAATCGTTAAAGGAACAGCAATATATTTAGACGGGGTTTTGCGAAATATTAATTTCAGGAAACCGTCATCCATACATGTAATAAAAGTGGAACTGATCGCTATGTCTTTAGAAGAATGTATATTTTCACATTTTTGGATACCTGGCAAAATTCCAGTGCAATAAATATTCACACATTCATGCATACAATTGAAAGTTTGATGGAATATCTGAATGAGCTATTATTGATTCATCAGGATACTTTATTTGCAATGCTTAGAAATAATCATTCATTCACTTACCTCTCAAGTCTGAATTCCACAATTTATCGTTGAGAATATCAAATATCTCCTGAATCGGCAGTTCATGCTCATTTGTAGCATTCAAATACTATTTAACAATGTTCACTGTATGTTTTGGCGACAGGAGCAAAACTCAGGAACGTTGAGCTGTTTTCTCCTTCGATGTTCTTCATATTGGAAAAAATATAGTAACTATTGTAACTGGTAAAATGTTGCAACAATTCGATGATTTCCTTCAAAAAATCCTTCTTGGCGCCGGTCTTCTCCCACTCTGCAGTGACGTTCATGAATACGGAGCACAGAACATTCATCGTTTTAAAGTCTTTGAAGAGAGATGAAACCGTACGGGAGTGAAGAAGGTATCTGGAATTAGTAAAATTGATCTTCAAAATGTAGAAATGGAAGCATCGAGTAATAAACATTAAAACAACGAATTAAACATATATGGAAGGGGTATATTTTTTCAGGAGCGGAAAGATATTGGGAAATGGAAAGAGAAACAAAAAATAGAAAAGAAAAATACGAATTAAATATAATGAATCAAATCAATAGAACGATGATGATAGAAATTGGAGATTTTGAAGTGAACAATCTATCCTCTTAGAGTTTTGAACTCCTTCATTTCAAAAACTGTCGATTTGTTCCTTTCGAAACTGTCATTAACCGTTTCAGCATTAACAGAAGATCATGAAAGCTAATGATTATTTTCAGACATATTAGCAATCTATTGACGGCAGAAAAAAAATCTTCATTATATTTGATCTTTGTTGGTAGAAAGTATCGTAAAAACACCGTTAAGTTGATTTGGCTGAAATTTTGCTGGGATTTTCCCAGATATTATCCTCCGAGAGAAGGACGAAATCAATCAATTAGACCAAGAACTGGGAAAAATATTTTTGTTGAAGTACATTTCATCCAAAGCAATCAAGGCATTTTCAGACAAAATGAAACCAATTTTAGAGCCCGGCTTTCTATAATTCTTACCTAAAAAGCAGTAAGGTTGTGTTGGGAGCATTTTTTGAGAAATTTTTACTCTCAGGTGATAACGAAGACGATTGTGGATACTAACAATCGAAACGTCGTGACATAACTTGGTTTGAAACCTCATTAATTTTTTCAATTTGTTTTTCATTTTTGCTTATAA
>WOGN01009776.1:0-10679 GCA_015342105.1 Leptinotarsa texana | reverse complement strand
TTCATCTTTCAGCGGAGGATATAGAAGGCTCATTCGACAGAGTGTCGGGGCCATCTATATCGGGAGGGGTCGTCTACAGTATAATCCATAGCTTCCCTGACTAGTGCGGCATTCCAAATATGGGTGACTGCGATAGAAGGTCACCTGTTGATCTATGTTTCCGAAAGCCACATTGATAATGGCTCTAGATGTTGAAGCCTTTCAAATATTTTAGGATATAGTGGTTAACAGTTCTCCATGATTTTTGACATCACTGACAGCAAAGCGACTGGTCCATAGTTATTTGGATGGATAGGTTGAACGCGAGCAATCTTCCAACATGAAAGAAAAACCCCTTTCTTTCACGACAGGTTGAAAAGTCTGCAAAAAACTGGTGTGAGTTTAAATGTGCATTCTTCAAGTACGCTAATGGGCACTTTATCAGGACCTTGTTGATATTGAGCTGTTTAAAAATTTGCCTGACTAGACGTTGTCAAAAAGTAATCGTGGATTCTAGCTTGGGAATAGTGGGTGGTGCCTTTCCCAGAAAATCGAGTGTGGAGTGGGACGCAAATTTTTCAGTTAGTAAATTTGCTTTTTCTATGGCTATTATTGCAACTGAACCATCCGCTTGTGTTAGTGGTGGATTTTGTGGAGTTTTGATTAATAGCTTTAGTTACCGATCACAAGGATCTAGACCCGTTGGGATTGGCAAGCAGTTTATCCCAAATTCTCTGATTGTGAAGTTCTTTTCAACACTGGGATTTCTGCGCCACTGCCGAAAGGCGAGACATTTTTGTTGAACCAAGGTTTGCCATTAGGAGTCCGTTTCATTGAAAAATAAATATATGCAACAATAGAAGCACAAATAGATTAATCTTCAGAGCTGAAACAAACATCTAGCCAAGGGAAATTTCGGAAATGGTCTGGAAGATCCTCCAATTCAGTAAATATGTAATGCCAAACTTAGAGCGACTTAGAATGTTCCCCAACATTTATTGGTAATTCACTCGACACTGATGGTGACTGTGTGAATTTCTGAATTGGTTATTAGATATAGATCCACAAACTAGCTTATTCTCCATCACATTCAAGAATCCTGGTTGGCTCATTTATAATCTGAGTAACTCTGCTGCTTATTGCAAAAGAATCAGCTTCGCGACCAGTTTGATCTTCCTTTTGAAGATGATGACATAACATTTCACTGTTTTAAATTACACGTTAAAAGGTAAGACCTCGTTATTCCTTAGCTCGCACAAGTTTCGACTTTTGAGAGTGGTCGTTTGTAGGGGGGCGGGATTTTAACAGACAGAGAAACACATTTGAAACTGAAAATGAAAATGAAGTATATTACATATCTAAGGGGAAAAGTACGACATACGGAATGCCGTAAAAAAAGTACGGCATACGGAATGCCGTAAAAAAGTACGGCATATGGAATGCCGTACTTTTCAACCGTGGTGCGTATACGATTTTTTCTCACTGCGGGATGGAAAGTTCGATCCCTTCGTTGTTTTAGCATTTTTCAGCCACAGATCAAAAATTTAACTGTCGTCACGTATCTCAACTTGTCATAGACAGTTTGATAAACAATTCGTCGCTAGGTTACTGAGAAGAAAAGTAGGTTATGAGCATGCGCGTTAGTGTTATCTAAATGGGAGAGAACGAGGCACTTTTATCCCGGTCGGTAGCCGGGCGGTAAGACGTGGGTGCTTTGTTCACTCAGTGAATCGGCCGATGAATCAAGTCGCAGGCTGAACGCTCGATTTTCACGTGCTATCGTCCAACCCGTGTTAGGAATTACACGTTATAAGGTAATATCTCGTTAGTTGCTCGCACAAGTTTCAACTTCTGAGGGTTGTCGTTTGTAGGAGTGCGATAGCTGGTTAACGGAAAAAACATATTATAGACATATTACAAACATATTATACAGGAGACGAAAAGCGAACTTTTCATCCCTCAATGAGAAAAAACTAATGTTGGTCTCGAAATGAAAAAAGTAGTTGGTTTTGGATTATATTTTGTATAATAAATACATAACATTTATACATCCTAAAATTATGGCAGCCATTTCGTGGCCCCTTAACAAAATGGCTTCTTGACATTAATATATATGACTAGTCTTATGTTATTTATGATATTTTGACGAACATCAATGTTCCTACTTATTTTTTGTTTTTTTTTCTGAGGTCTCCCTATCAAGCTTTATTACAACATATACTCTTTGTAATATTACAATATACATTTTATATACATGCGTGGAACTGGATGAATTCCTTAATAAATTAAATTATATCTTGTATTCATTTGCACCATGACAATAAAACTGTTCAATTTTGCGTATGATTTGGTCAGTTCACAAATGAATTCACAATACCATATAAATATATCTTCACAGAAATATCGAATGTTTGAAAATTCATTATTGGCTAATTTTGATCCACATGATGAATGATGAGACGTTTTAACAAAATTTGGTTATTCAACGCGATACATTTTTTACACTATTTTGTTGAATTAACCAATCTTTGTTATGGGACTGCAATATGAATTCGGAAACATTTGATAATATTTATTTAAAACACGTAAAATGTTATCACAGACTACCGCAAATGCAGTTGTGTGTCTCTTTACACATTTCAAATTAAACTAACCGTACCTATATATACATACAAACATTGCACTGGTTATACCACTACATTATATTATTTATTAAAAACTATAACAATAACATCTTTGAGTTCTGACTAGAAACGTAAAATGTCACATTGGTGATGAAATACTTTGAAAAAGATTCACTTGTTATCATAATTCATATTTCGTGAGAAAATAAAGTGAAATGTCATCAAATTTAATGAAAAAGGTTTCAGTAGAGCACACAAAATAAAAGTAATAATCACTATCAAACATGGGATTACAATATAATCTAGTATATTGTTGACCAGTCATGTAAAATTTTTATGTCACACTATTGCCTTTTCACTAACTGTTGCCATATTAGAGTTATCAATTTTGAAACTATCCACATGTAGTTTCTTTTCAGAAAACAACAAGGAAACTTTGAAAAATATCATTTTGAGGAACAGTTTCAAGAAATATTTTTATCCCTCATGGTTCAACCTTCAACAAGGTAGGTGTTATCTTCAATTAAAATATACCTGCATGTTTAAAAATGAGTTTTCCCGTTATACCTTTCACGATACAAATAACATTTTGGAAAATTGTCTCTCGCAAATTACAATTTATTTTTGTAAAAAAAACAACAAATTTACTATTTAGCCAGCGTAGAACTACTTGAAACTAGCCAACATTTGATTAAGTAGATTGCTATCGTAGATATCAATCATTTTATATGCGAATTTGATATATTTCCAATATATTAATGCCTTCAAAGAAATATATTTTTCAGTATGATATAGACTTTGGGAGTAGAAATTGTGGCTGAGAAGAATAATGAAAGAATATTCAATACCTTTAAGATAGTGGAAATAACAACCTATAACTCATTAACTGATGAAATTATTAAAATTTACGAATTGAAAAATTATTTTCGATACTGACAACATGAGTTGAAATGCCGAGTTTTGAAGATTAATGTATATACGATTTTTCATTACATTACATCTCCAGAAGTTTCGAAAGGGCAACAGTGTGAAATTTTATTTTTAGATATTGTCAAACCTAACTTCAATCAGATATTTATTTGTTGACTTTTAAAGATATTTTCCTTTATGGTCTACACGAAGTACGTAGTACACTAGAAATTTTACATAAAAATATAATTTTTGACTGACATAGAGATGAAAGTAATAATGACAATGAGCAAAAAAAATTGAGTGTTCTATCCACAGTCTTCTACGGTTTACTATCTACGTATTGATCCTTTCAACAAATGTTATTACAACTGGAAATAGAAATGAATAACATAGCAAATAAATATGGATTTCATGTTCTGGAATGTAAAATAAATATAATTTCTGTATAGTACATAGATTTTAATATTGGAAACAGGAAACTAAAAAAACTATTAACAAAAATAGAGCTCATACTCTTTGTTTGTTCGAACATTTATCGTGATGATTTCACTTTTGTAAATTGGTTGGTTAACAATTAATCAAATTATCTTAATGCTTTGGGCAAAATAATACTGCTTCCTAGCATCAAACAAAAAGTGAGAGTCTCATGGAAACTACGTGTGTCATGAGAAATCAATCAACAAAGAGCGAACAAAATCTGTAATGGTGTAATAGTGAAACGATGGAAAGAGAGAACTTCTCTCATTTCTTCATACTGATTATAGTAACTCTAAATACTGTTCACAGTAGATGTACCCACCATTTTCTACATGGTCAGTTTTCTGGTCCAATCCGAACCCGAGGTTGGGCTGGTGGAAGGTCATGCATAGTGCGTATAAGATCCAAGAGGGGGCGCGCCGAGATGTGGCCCCGCGTGGTGACCTATGGAATGTGTACTAGCGGCAATGTTGGAATAGAGATTTGCACTGGGGTTACTCCAGTATGATCCTGGTGATGGAAATATTGACGCTGAAACAAAAAAGGACGCATGTAACTCTCTGAAAAACGGTTCATCATCATGAATAATATTATTTATAAAAGGAATGGCAAGTAAGGAATTTTTTAAAGATTTCTATCCCACATGTCTCTATCACCACCATGATAGAGACATGTGGATTTTGAAGAGAAAGTTTCGAGCTCGACAATTTAACAATTTTCTCTTCCTTTCCCGAAAAATATTCGTTGCATAATTTTAGAAATCCTTGACTATAGATTACACTCCGATAATAAAAATTCTGAATGATCTATCTCTCTTCAATCTTAGTCTTGAGAATCTAGATCGATGTTAATACCAGCGAAATTCTAGTGAAAGTAAGCATCTATAACTATGAAAACCATAAATAAGTTGTAATAATGAGGAAGGCAGAAAACCTGTAGCCTCCAGCATGGATTATCTCTCAAGCAATGAATGAAATCACCATTCAGAGAAACTGAAAGAATATGAAAATAATACTTTTGTGTAACAAATGTTGTTGTTGTTGATATAAGTGATATTAGATAAAATATCTTTTGTAAATAGTGACGTGTCATATATATATTCTTGTATCAAAAATGATGAATAAATTTGATTGATTGATTGATTGAGTAGAAGTTGAAAGGCGTAAACTTTTTAGGCTTTCTAGTTCTCCATATTTATAAGAAAAACATCCGAAGGAAGGAAGAAATCATTTAAGTTCAAAATGAACTCGTCACAAAGATGTATAGATTATGCATACTTCAATATACAAACACAAAAATAGTCCCTTCGAAACAACCACTACTATTTTAACATTGAAATATATACTTTTTCCTATTCAGTGTGTACTCCAAGCATTCGTTATGTAATTGAAACAGATTGTATTCATAAGGACCCTACACAATATAATATCTAAAAGAGTCACATATATCTGACACTATCATACTCAATGGTGTACTCCGATATTTCGGGACTAGATACTTGTCTCATTACCTCATGAGCACCATTTTGGATAACATTACAAGAATAAATGGTATGAAAGAGATGAGTGCTTCATCTTAAAGTAGCGGTGGAAAAACTTATACTTCCTTATGGATAGTAATATCCAGTCATTCTATATTATTCTCGGAAGAAGGAAATTTACATTCTCGAAAGTATTTATAGTGCTCTCCATCTTGATTTAAAAAAATAAACGTATTTAGTGTTTTTTTATAATGTATTCTTTCGAAAGTATTTTCCTCTTGTGAAATTCAATGTTGATATGAAAATAGCTGTTTTGAGAGGGCTATTTCTTTCAGTTTGTGTCTGAAAGTAACTTCTTTGCATGATCTATACATCTTTCTGTATATAAAGTAAATTTTTTAAATTGGATGCTTCCTTACTTTCTTTGGAAGAGTCCCACATTTTTTTGTATGAAGGTGGAGAAGCCTTCCTTCCCAAAAAAAATATATATTACTACTCAATTGTATCTGTGATATTTAAAGGGTAGGTTGGCGAAAAGAAGGTTATACCTTTCTTCAATATAACCTCTCAGATCATAATTTTACGTTGAAAATTAAGTCTGAAGTCTGAAGGTGGTAAGATCTCTAGAGAGGAAGTTTCTGAAGTTATTCTAGAGATGTTTATACAAAACTGAAGTTTTGGATACTAGTTTCAAAATACTGGAACAATAATGAAAAATTTGGTGCCACCTGTGGAAATATTTGAAATATGAAATAAATCTAGTTTTGACAAGTTTTCGAAAACGTTCTGAAAATACTCCCAAGTGCAAAAAAAATCAAAACATTTATTAGCTTTCAATATAATATAATTTGACTCTTTGCAAGAAAATACTATATCTATGCTATTTTTTGTGATATTGTTTGTAACAATCAATCGATAATTGATATTGTAAAATAGACACACTTAAATAACATTGTAGCATAATTGTCGTTGTGCCATCATTCAGTGCAATAATAATTACACATTCATTAGATGAAAATAAAAATAAATCGGAAATAAATGCAACTTTTAGTTAATTGCAGGATTAGGAGAAAAATTTGAACAGCATCTCCCATACAAAAACTAAGTATCACATAAACAGTTCAATCAACATACGCCAATAGAGGAAATTGAAGTTTCAATAAGAGCCAAAAATATGTTTTATCAAAAGAAACGTTGATGTAGACTTGTAGAGTACAGAAAAGTCACAACAAGTGCTTGCACTTTCCGGCATGAGGAAATTGTCGGAAATGATAAGAATAATTGGGTCCATGTTCAACTTCAGAACCAACTTCAGATCCGGGAACATCATACGCAGCAGCCTCACTAAAACCAGACCACTAAACGCGGACTGCGATTCCAAGAATTGCATTTACCGGATACCTTGTGAGTGCAACAAATCCTAGATCGGTGAAATTGAGAAGCCATTAAAAGTTCGCCTTGCCGGGCACAAAAGAAGCACACGGAGATGAGAAACCACCAAATCGGGAATAGCAGAGCATGTTTGGACTCATTAACATAACATCAAGTGGTCCCAAGCTGGGATAATTCAAAGGAAGAAACACTGGTTTAGGAGGAAGTTTAAAGAACCTGCATGTATGTTGTCCAATCACGCATTCAGCCAAGCAAGCGACAAACGGTCATCTCCCGCTAAACTTGTGAAGCGGAGAGAGGGAAGAGGGGATAAGTGAAAGCACTCGAATGACTTATAAATAGTCATTTCTCTGAGAAATAGTCCAGTCATCATCCGAAGATAAAATTGTTATTTTCAACTATTCTATTTGTTCGTTCAGGGATTTCAAATCATATTATATCATATTAAACAATGAAAGTCCGGACTAATTAAATTCACCATGAAACATTGTCAAACACTTTTAAACAAAAAAAGTATATGCCCAGAAGTGTTCTTTTATTCAATCCATTTCACGAAAAAAAAGAGAGAGTAAGAGACTGCCTGGTATATCTTAACTAGAAAACTGAACTACAAATCATGAAAAACGCAACCTTCCACATTAACATACCTACTCTCAACGATATGGAGTCAACTTTCACTCTGAGCCCTAATAGCAATTTCCTGGACATTGTCACATACAGTGAACTTGATCATATGCTGGGTTCCGGACTGAATTTCAAAAAATTGAAAAATGAAGATGATTAAAGATGTCTTCCAATGCTAGAAAATGACTGAAAAGATAAAAGGTAGAAATTTATGGAAGATGGCGTATTTAATAAAACCTATTCTACAAGTATTTACGTAAATATTCAGCTTGTTTTCCTCCGAAATAGATATCGTCCAACAAAATCAACCAATTCAACTAGGTGTACTACAAGGATCGGTTTTGGGACCACTTCGCTTTGTTCTGTATGTGAATAATTTATCTTAATCCATCACATAATCTCATATGACAATGTATGCTGACGATACAAATATCACAATTTCAGGCAATGCGTCAAAGTAAATGAGTTGGAAGAGAAAATGGACCGCACAATAAATGAGTTCAGTTTTTGGAGTCAGCAAAAATGATTATTATTTAGTACATCAAAAACAATGAGAATTATTATTTCTTCCCCAAGAGAGTGTCCATTTTCTTTTTGTAGTGCACGTAACACAGGTAACATGGCCCAAAAAGGGAAATTTTTAGTGCCAATTCGAACGATAGATACACCCAGGATTTCTGAGTTGACACTGTTTGAACTCGGCCTACTTTGCCACAAAATGCATGAGAAACTGCATAACGGCTACAGGATTATCAAATATCTATTACACCATGGTATATCTACACTTTTTACCAATATCATTTGCTTGGGAAAAGCCAGAAATATCACCAAAATTTTTGCAGAAACGAACCATAAGATTGGTATCCGACCATCTCGTCTATTTATATTTTCAAATGTGTCATGTATGTGAAGAACAACTAGAATCCATTTTTTGAATCAAAATCGAGCTCACATAAATATGACACCAGGCATGGTAATCTGCTAAGAATACCAAATCACAAAACCACGCATTTTGACTATTCACCAACAAGAAATTCAATTACACTTTTCAATAAATAAGCTGTCGAAATTAGAGACATTTCGGATTCTAAGATATTTTGAAATGGAGTAAAAACGTTCCTACCAGGAAAATATTAATCTTTGCAAGAATATTTAAGTATTAAGTACTCGAATATATGTATTGAGATGAAGTATCTTAGATTGACCTCTTCGACCTTATGATAGTTCTGAATAACATTTTTTAAAAATTTTGATATATGTGTTTACATGTGAGGAATGCTTTCAATGGCCGTGATCTTATATCTATTCATTTTTCAATTGTTTATTACTGTAGTTTTTATCATTTTTTACTTGCTAAATCTGCATACTTGTAACACGCTTGGCCAATAAACATTATTGAAATATCATATTGATGCTTATAATTCATTGAAACGAGTTATGTACAAACGAATATTAAGCAGTCTGATACTATCATAGTAACATTTCATACATACAAATAACGTTAAATTCATTAAATTCACGAAAGTCGTTTGGAACTAAGTAAAACTTAATCTTAATGTACTCTCATGAAAAGCGAAATTCATAGCCTATCAGTGTCTTTCAGACAACTTTCCTTGGTACATTTACCATAATCTAAATTCCTCTTTGGCGGATAGCTTTGTTCTGGCGCTAATGAATATTCCCATAAAGGCGTCTTGGTCTTTGTTTTCGCGCATCCACCGTAATGATGAACACTAACAAATCACGCCGCACCGAATTTATGAGTGCTTTAATGCAATTCATTTGTGTTGTCATCGCGAATAGGCAATTTACTATAATTTATGGGGTGTTCCATTTAATGCGTCGCTACGCCGCTAGAATGAGAATCCTTCACTTTCCCCTCAGTAGCTCACCGAGACGAATAATACAGTCAAAATGGACATTAGGACACATTGCACATGGTTTTTTTTCCATTAATAAAATGTAATCTTTCCTATTTGATTACTGCGTATGCGAAAGTTTTCCGAATAGGAAAATGGAAAAAATAGCTCCAAACACACATGAGACGTAAGAAGGGGCGCAGAGGGGCAGCTGGCAACTCATCTCAACATTGCTTTGGGCTGTTTTTCACTCTTCAGCTTGGCAATACTGAAGTTGATTTCAAATATTGTCATTCTTTAGTTTCAAGTATTGATAAATATTGGTTTACATATCGTAGGGTGATCAGTACCAACTACTATAAATTTGGCAAAATATGTGTAAATATTAAAAATAATTTCTTTAGGTTAACCTCAAAACAATTCAACTGGGCATCTTTTTTGTAAAGCGCTTTTTATTCATATATATCAATCATTTGTATTAGCTTAAACATAAAACCAAAAATGTTGTTATACTATCTAGACTATACATTTCGCATTTAGATATTTCATCTCCAGGAAAATTTGATATTTTAAGTCATGTCCTATCTTACCAATATGCAAACAATTGATTACTTGGAAAAATATGCATCTACCCCTGGGAGATTATCAGACTAAGCATTAATGAATATTATTCAGTCATCATTTTAGCAATGACACGTCTGAATTACAAAATCACTATTAGCACCCTATATTCAATAGAAAATCTACAAAGCAAGATCGATCGAACTGAAAAATAATGTTCTTTTATAGACAGGCGAATGTAAATGACAGTGACCGTATCTTCATTATGCCCACTGTTGTAAGTTGAATGAATATATTTTAGATCATAGCACCAAGTTTGAGAAACGATACCACATTCAATATATAAACGGTGTGACCGATAATTGGGGAACCAAAGATTCTTCATGTAGGGTTTTTCGTACAACTATTTAGTTCAGAAACATTTCACTTGTTTATTGATTTTTATTTTTTATTAAAAATTTTTGGTAGGAAATGAACTTTTTATAACTGCATTATTGACAAAAAATTCAAGGACAAGTGGTTGACCCTTTTGACCCTTTGTTGTTTTGTTCGTGTTATTGATAACTTTTTTAACCCGTTAGAACTCGCGTACTATTCAACGACGTGTGAACTCGCGCCTATAGATTCTTTCACACGCTAGCTCGCGCTTATAGATTTTTTCTAACGCGAGCTCGCGCGTATAGATATCTTCTAACACTGATTTTTCATGATAAAAACTATTTAATATTGATTCTAGTTGATTTATTCTAAATTCTAAAAACAACAAAGAAA
>WOGN01009775.1:0-10679 GCA_015342105.1 Leptinotarsa texana | reverse complement strand
AAATATAGATGGTAATGAAATAAATTAAATTAAATATAATAAATGAATATAATTTGATGAACGATTGAGGTTATATCTCATTATAATCAATGGCAATCAACTAAGAAAAATTTACTATTCATTTCATGTTTAGAGCATACATAAATATGAATATTCATTTGCACTGTTGAATCCACTCTCCTCGAAGCATGTATCCATTTCTTACATCTAACCTCATTAATATGTTTTATAAATGGTATAGAAAACACGTCTTCCGGATATCGATTATGCGACGTACACTTCAAAAAACAGCAATGCTTTGTTGGCATTATACTAGCACAAAATAACTTCTTATATCAGATTTATATTTTTAAATAATAAATTTATATTACGTAAGTAACACTGTTTTACATGTGAATACTTTGTTCGTTGTGTTGCCTCTCGTGACACGTTTGCTGTACTATTCTCAGGAAAAAGGCTCATTATACTCACTCTGAGTATCCGTTAGTGCTAAACATATATTCCTGGTTATAGGCTTGGGTACCATTGGTCTTTCGGGTCGCATAACACTTCTTCGTCTGACTTTTTTCCTCACAACAAGGTGAGGGCACAATCCATCCACAAGGTAATCTGCTGTTTACTCAAGGAACAACTTCCTTTGAGGCTGTTTACTACCGACGATGTCACCCGTGACAAATATTGGTAATAAATTTTCAAGGTCATAGAAGTCTCCACTTTTTAGAAATACGCCCTACTGGGATGTAATAAAATAGTTCAGCTGAGGTCACAGTTTTTTTTATATAATATCAGAGTATAGCTTTATAACCTTTCTTCTCTGATAATATACCGAGGCCGTGTGGTGTGTTATTTTTTTCGTAGTTGGTATACAGAATTCAGAATTTCATTGTTCTGTGATTTACAGATAGAGACATTGCAAACTGCAACATTGTTAATATTTTGTGTTATTTCCATTTTGTAAAAAATGTTTTCTTGATGAATATTTTTACTGGTATATTCAGATTAAGATACTTTATCAATATGTCAAGTAAAGTAGCAATCGAACGTGTTAAACAAAATACTATTCTCGCCAAAAAAACTATCAACGAGTTGAAAAGTGAGGTTAGTAGTTTAATTTGAACTCCTGCATTTATTTTGGGAGAACCATTGAAATATCCCTATCAAATGCGCACAGGAAACTTTCTGAATTCCTGCATATATTTTGCATGAAATATCAATCAAATATGTACAATTTTTTTTTATTAAGAAGATATTTGTGGCCCCAACAAATCCGCATTCACAATACTGAATATTGGACCTGTACACGTCCTACCACTGTTACACTTGAATAATGTCGGTTGATGTCAAAATGAATATGTATGGTCTAGTAATGAAAATTTCACTGTTTTAAAAAAATAGTGTTGAAGTTGATTGGGGTTTACGAGAAGAACAATTCTCATGACTTTTCATCCACGAACTTCGCCCTTTGTTTTCAATAACACCAAAGTTATGATTGAAAACAATAAATGCGATATAATTATAGAATTTTGACAAACTGTGACAAACGCAAAAAAGTATTGATTACTATTGTGATAGACTGTTTTGTTAATATTGTCACTTTCTGCGACCCTACATGATTCTGAAGAAAGCCTTTAGATTCTGAAGTAAAAACCCAAAAGTTCAATTGCTAAATTCCACCATTATGGATCCAGAGGGACAGTGTACAATTGTATGGAGTTCTACCCCAACCAGCACAACCAAGTTGTGCGAAAACATAAAAGTTATCTAATGGAAGATGGATTGGTCATTGGGGCATGCCACGGAGATCATTATTGGGACCTCTTCTGTTTTTAGTATACATCAACAGTTTGATGACTATTGATATCTTATGAAAGTTTACTTTCTTTGCAGATGATACATGAACTCTATGGCGTAGTAAAAATATTTCATTCATAAAACTATTAATAATCAATCAATTAAATATACTTTATTGTCTGAAGAACTACATCTTGTAGACAAAGTCATAAATAATATATAAGAATACAAAGATCTACATAAAAAAACATAAACAATTTAACAAAATAAACATAATCTAAAAAATGTGAAATACACTGAGATAATCAGCTGGAAATAACAGGGACATAGAAATAAAAGTTAAGATTCAAGTGAATTGTCAAGATACTCCTGAACTTAATAATAGGCCCTAACAACAAGTAGCATTTTAACTGCTTTTTTTGAATTTGCTAAGTTCTATAATTTCTTTAATTCTGGCTCTTGAGTTGTTAAACAGTTTGATCCCGTTGAATATAATTGAACCCCTAACAAGGGAACTCGCAGGAATAGGCAGATCTATGTTACTATTGTGGCTACGAGTATTATGTGAGGAAGGGGGAGATGCACAAGAATATTTTTTTTATCAAGTAAATTGATTCCAAGATAAACAGGGCAGCTACTGTTAAAATACTGTGAGCTATGAAAAGAGGCTTGCATGGATCTCTGGGAGCTGCTTTGCATATATATCGGACAGCCCTTTTTTGGAGCACAAAAATCATTTGAAATAAATCTCTAGAGCAGACTCCCCAGAAGGCAATTCCATATTTATTACGGAAATCATTAGAGCGAAATAAGCTGTTCTTGAATGGGAGTAGCCTAGTTCTCTAGAAATCGCTCTTAATGCATAGCAGCCTGAGGCAAGCTTGTTGCTTAAGTTTATTGTGTGGTTTTTAAATTTTAGTTTATCATCAATGTTCAACCCTAGAAATTTATAATTATATACCCTGTGTAAGATTTTGTCACCAAGGCAGATCTCAGGTAAGTTGCAGTGGAAAATTAGTATGCTAGTTTTATTGAT
The DNA here is from genome assembly GCA_015342105.1 of Leptinotarsa texana. NCBI lineage: Eukaryota > Metazoa > Arthropoda > Insecta > Coleoptera > Chrysomelidae > Leptinotarsa > Leptinotarsa texana. Next base: position 7,852 of record WOGN01009775.1, on the reverse strand, counting down.
ATTAAAAGATGACTTACTGCAGTCGCACCATTCTTTGATTTTGTTGATGTCTGCTGAGATGGCATCTTGAAGGGTAGGAATGTCCTTATTGTGCAATAATAAGGTGGTGTCATCAGCAAAGAGAGTAATTGTGGCCGTTATATCTATGAAAGCTGTCATTTATGTGGATAAGAAACAAAATTGGGCCAAGGATCAATCCTTGTGGTACACCACATTTAATAGTTTGAGCAGAGGAACATTCGGTTGTATTAAATACCCGTTTGCGACCTGATAAGTACAAATGAAACCAGTGGAGAGTGTTGCCTCTGAAGCCATACTGTTGCAACTTATTAAGAAGGATCTTATGGTTGACACAGTCGAAAGCTTTCGATAGATCACAGGAAATAGCAGCGACTACTTCTTTAGCGTTATATTCGGAGTATATCGTTTCTAACAGACAGAATATAGCATCATTTGTACCCTTATTCGCTTGGAAACCAAATTGAGGCAAATGATAAATAACATAATCTGCCCACAGAACAACCATCACAAAAATTAAATATTTGGCACTGAAAATAGAAGATGCAGTAAAACGGTCTGGTCATATAGAGCTCGTTAATAAAAAAAATATAGCGACGTAAGGAGCCCTTTATAGGCGTTCGAAATATTCAAGGTTTACAATGCATCTAATTTTAGATAGCTTTTATGTATATGTGGTCACGGTTTAATAAAAATCAATAAAAATAATATTTCAAATGGCATTTCAAAGTTATACTCACCACTGACCTCTTTTCACAATCTGAACTACACTCAATCAAATACCTACTTGAGGTTCAGAAATGTCTCAAAAGTAATAATGAACTAGTATTTAACAATGAATTTTGCAATTATAATACAAGAGGTAGAAATGATTCCATTTGATGATAAAAAGTAAAAATGAGGGATTGTATGATCCTCGTTCACAAGCTGTAATGAGTTTTCATCGAATGTGCGCAAGTTACCTCCCAGGTAATTCCAAATGATCCCCTTTCTATTAAAAAAAAAGTCAACTGTGCTCACTCAGCGAAGGCCAAACTATTGTTTTCCATTAAAAATAAATTTTATGCCCTTTTACATAAACTTCATCGGATCTTGAAATCTCATCGGGTTCAAAAAATCAGGGGGGGTAATTTTTATTCTACTATTGCACTGTATATTATAACCTCACCAGTTTTGCAGGTATGTCATGTCTCAAACAAGCATCATGAGAAGTTTCGTACAGTCCCAAATATTGAAACGGATTATTGACTCTTGAACTTAAGCCAGGTATATCAGAAACATATCCATTCAGTGTTTCAGCAACTCCTCTTCCAGCCAAATTAGTTCCAGAAATATCCAAAGAAGTCAGTTTTGGAAGGCTTTCAACAATAGTTTTCAATATTTTATTTCCTTTGTCATATTTACCATGTTCTTCTCTAGACTGGGATATATCTAAGTGTCTTAGGTTAACTAATTTGCAAATTGCAGGTACCATTTTATCAATAGCATCTACATTGTATAAAATGAGAGAGGTCAAGTTAACGAGATGTGTTGCATATGTGAAGTTATGTAAATCGCCGCAACTCGATAAATCCAAATAGGTTAAATTTGACAGATTGTTCAATAACTGCATATAAAAAGCTGGCTGTAGCGAATTGAGACCTCTGAGAGATAATTTTTTAAGAGAGGGTGCTAAGAATATAAATCCTTGGTTGAACTGTTCCTCATTAAATATGGGTTCGCCATAGATTTCATTTGGAAAAATTGATGTGTTTTCCCCTATACTAAGCGACAAGAGACTTGACCCATGTTCGGTTATGTATTTTATACAATTTGATGTAAGATCTGGACTTTGCGATATATCTAGTTCTATTAACTTATGTTGGAGTAAAATTTCCAAGTCGCGGTCCTGTATCTTGGATTTCCTTAATCTAACCCGTTTCAGCCTAGTGCACTCAGTGTTTTTGAATATATTGATGAAATTTGAATTAACTGGTGTTAAACTATTACATCTGACATCTAACAAACGTTCACAAATTTCTACTGGCAGAGCCAGCCCATTCATCAATGTCAGATCTCCAGATAGTGAATCATACTTGCAGATAGTTTCTAGATGTTTGTTAATGTAATCAAAACAAATTTCCAGCAGTGTCTCTGGAGCTGAGGAATTACAGAATGAGCACGTCTCGAAGGGTAATGCATTAGAATGATGACATTTACTTTGAAGCATCTGAAATACCATAAATTTTTATTAAATATAATAATTTTTCATTCTTACAAACCTTTAACCTTTTATAGAATTTCTATATTCATTCCATTACAAGACATCCCTTAATGATAATATTCAAAGAAACAATATTGCTTTAAAGTAAGAATTTCCAGATGTTTTCTTAGTATATTATTTTTGTTGTGAAAAACAATATGACATTTGTCATTTGTGAGTTCTGGACTTTTTCTTTTGTTTTTCACTCGTGACTTGTGACTTGTGACGTGACCTTAATTTCGTCTGTTTTGACTTGACTTTTTGGTCTTAGGGCAATTACACCTCTCTGTACTGTAGGAACTTATTAACAGTTCTGACATATTCTGTGACATATTCTTGAAATAATAGTTGCATCACAGTAAAAGTATTCTACTGTGGTTGCATTTTGTCATCAAGTAAAGTCACAGTATTCCGTATAATTACGAAATACTGTAATTGAGATAGCAAAATACTTTTGACGGGAACGACTAATCCGAAGACCTATTTTCGACTTGTGAATCTTTCCACATGTTTTCGAACTTTATCCATCATATATGGGCATCACATATTTATTTTGGAACAGCCATATAAAAAAATTAAGGTAATATCAGTAATGAATTTAGTGGTTTTTGTTTAAAGTTAAATACTAAACCTTTTTTATTAATGAGTATTTGACTTCGCGGGCGCCAGCACTAGAGTGCAAAAGGATATAATTGCACACCCCTGTTTAATCCATACATTTAATACGGTTAGAATTATATTATTAAAGGCCAGCGTGTCGGGACGCGATTTGTCGGTCGGCGATCGACCTATTCCCATTAAAGAGTATAGGTAGTTGGTTCTCATCGGCGACAGAACGGTTGTAGGGGTAGTTTGCGTTTTTTGCATCTTTTTTTAATATCATTTTCAACCATAGAATGTAATTCTCCAAATTGACTTTTTGACATCCTGAAATATTGATGAAATCTTTCTTTATCACACTCCTAGTTCTTTCACTAGTAAATGATATTTGCTTCCCTCTCAAATCATTTACTAGGTGAACCCCATATTTCCTCTTCTTTCTTTTCTTTTTGAGTAAACATTAGCTGACTCGAAATAACGTCAGAACGCTCCCCGAAGTGACAGAATAGCTGCACACTCGCCGTCACACCAGAGAGCACCACAACATAATTATGAAACTCTGCCTCAAGGCAGCGGCGAGGTAATGTTTTTCGAGTGTATGTATATATGCATATATGTATCTATGTTTGTTTCTATGTATGTATGTATTCATAATTTTTTAGGTATATTAATATGTTTATATGACCATTTCGATAGTATGCACTACGGCCCAAACGGCTTGACTGAATTTAGCAAACGACGTATCGTTAGATTCGAGAAGACCGTGCGAGTGGCATAGTCTATATCATTTACTCGTACATTTAATTGCTACATGTTGTTGCTGGAATTGTTAAAACAATTTTGATTGCCTCACATACCGCTAGAAAAATGAAGTGCCTTGAGCAATCACATCTACACATTGAGATCATTTTCATATCGGGTGAGTTATTTGATGAACTCTAATAGAATTGACGAAATGGTTAAGGCTATTAGAATTACTCCAGGTTTGTAAACTAATAAAAGAAATAATACTAAAGAATTCGTGACACATGGAATTTGAGAGAAAGGCTATCATCAGCACGATGGAATATGAATATTCACAATAAGTGAAGAAATTTGAGTATAATTTGTTCACTATATGTTTCTATATGTTGGCTCATAAGAGAAAATGTATTTCAACAACTCCGCTCAACGCATAATTTGCGGCGAGTTGAAGTGTACCCCTCACAGAAATCAAAATATAGAAATAACATGTATGTTTATGAGTTCTGTGAAACACTCATATGATAAGGTTTAGTTATAAGCGAAAGCTGTTTCTAGTAATTTTTAAATGATAAATAGACAGTTTAAAGTTTAATAACTGAACTCTTTTGGGAATGTATTGTTGCCAATTTTAGTATATTTCTATTTTTGTCAATTTAATCGGTTTTCTCACAATTTTAATTTTCAGCTATCAGTTGAATTCATTGCGCGACCATATTCCTGGCAAGGATACAACTATTCACTCGATATACTAAAAAAGTCAAATATGGTCCGAGAATTAGAGAGTTAAAAACAGTCTAAGGATAATCAGAAATTCCTACAAAATATTTAAGACTGATGATAAAAGACACACTAATATTTTATATTGGATTATATCATTACTATACGATAATAGCTTCATCAGCTGGAAGAACAAAATCTGCTTTGATTTATCATGTGCACATATTGAATTCTGTCATTTGTTAGGTTAGGTTAGTATATTTTGTACTGAGTAACCTTTCAATAAAAGCAAAAACATAACTCATTTTTATTTCAACATCGATTTCACAGACTTACCCAAAAAATAAGTCAATTGGCAACATTGATGTTTTGTCGAAGAAATGGCACATAAGGCAAGGTGAAAAATTCAAAAAGAAAATAAATGCTGACTTGAAATTAATTAATATTTTTTTACTTTAGATTGAAAGAATTCGATGATGTTCTTCAAGAAGAGATTATCAATATACGTCAATTAAAAAAGATCTCATTTAACGGTAAAGGGGTGTAGGTCGTTTTCCATTCTGTTTTTTATCATATATCTTTATTTCAGGTATCCCAGACGATCAGGGAAAAAGATCGCTTTGCTGGAGATTACTACTCAACTTTTTGCCTCCCGATCAGCAAAAATGGGAATCTTATCTCAGTGACAAACGAAACCTGTACAAACAGTTCATAAGTTAGTATTTTGGTTATTTTTTAAGGCTTATTTTCGAAAGCTGTACTCGAAGTTGTACTTACTTTTTTGAATTCTGAATCAATGTTGCTCGATTTTGAATTTATATTCATAAAATGATTTCGTCAAGATGATTTGTCATGTCTACTATTATTATTATTATGATGGAATTTGTGTTTAGAAGAGCCATAGCAAAATTTCTAATTGGGTATTTTCGTAAAACTCAATATATTTTTCATTGGCTGCTGTTACTTTACAATTTCCCAAAACATTCTCAATGAATAAAAAACACAAATTTTAGTTATACATGGTTTTTTGTTTAATTTGGCATTTATAATTGAGACATTTTATTACCTTTTTGATGAAGAATAATTTGTGTTCTTTCATCTGGAGGTGTTAAGCCATATTCGATTGATCATACTTTATTTTAATATTGAACTATTGAAAATAATTACTTAAACCTTGAATTTTTATGTTCCTTGAAAGAGTTTTACTGAAATACAGGGCATGCATAACAGGCACAAGTATCTCTGTTGAAACAACACAATAAATAACCTGATGAAAAAGCTGTTGATTGGATAGTGATGTATCACTTCAAACCATTACTATTAAAAATGGAAGAGGGTTTAAGTTACAAAAATCCTTTGTGAGTCATGACTTGTGTTTAAAGAAAATTAGAAACTTAAGGATAGAGAAATGAATGAATAAAAGGACATAAAGAGAAAAGCTTCATTATTACGACTCAAAAATAAGGAATTCTTTTAACAAAACTAAATTTGGATAACACTAAATAATGAATTGTAAAATAGCAAAAGGAAAACCTGGAAACAAAACAATTACTCTTACAATTGAATTAAATGAAGAAATCAAAGATACACAAAAAATCTCAAACTTTTTCGCTGAACATTTATTTCCCACTGAATTAGTCATTGTAAAAAATCTGCCCAAAAAATGTTATCACATTTTTTTGGTCAGATTTTTACTATAACCTAGTTTTATGGCTAAAATTTCATGCTGACCCATTGGTTGAAGTAATGGTGTGCAATTAAGAGGCAGAATGTAGGCAAAAATGCTGTTATCGTAACTGGATAATTTGAAGGGATGCCCTGGTGCATTATCCAAAACTAAAATGGCTTTTGAACTGAGGCTAAGCTCCTTGAGGGTTAATCATGCCTTCCATTGTCCTCTATAATAAACAGGAAGTTGGGAGTTTCTAAAAGCTCTGGGTTTGAGATTTTTACCAAGAACCAATAATCTCAGTTTATGGCTTCCTGAAGCCATAAACTGCCTTCATGCCTGAAGGTAATTCTGTCCTTGCTTACTTTCTTTCCAGCAGCAAAGTTCTCTACTGAACCTGCCAAAGTTTTACTAGGTTATATTCGCCAGAAAAGTCCGCTTTCATCAGCTTTATAAATGTGATCATGTGTATCAAGAAATGGCTCAACAGCACCATAATTAATCACTTAAAAGATACTCTCCACACAGAGTTAGTTGACGAATACCAAATCAATTTTTGAATTTATGGAGCCATCAATAAAAGAACAAAAATAGAAAATACTTTTAATGCTTTTTTAGGTTGCTTTTTGTTATGAAATTTAATATCACTTTTCTTTGGGATATCTTTCTGAGATAAGTAATAGAAATAGTTAGTATTCTACTTGCAAGAAATGGTCATTACTCTCTCGATTGATTTATGACTGTCACGTTTGTACATACCAATTATAAACAAAGTATATGATTAAACAAAAGCGATGACATCTCCTATGCAGATTCCATCTATGAAACTGACAGAGAACTCGATCCACGAATATCAAAGATAAACGAGGCTACCCAAAGTGGATCGCCGATGATATTCATCCTCTCTCTTCGACTACAGCTTTCACTCACTGCAAGGCAACTAGTTTAAATGAACAGAGCCCAAACACGATCCAACACCATAGGTTTAACCAGTGGTGCTAGGCTGAACCACGCATGCATGCTGCATTCAACTGTCCTTAAAGATCGAGCCAGACCCCTTCGAGGAGCGTCTTCGTTAGACAAGATTTCATCACTTTTTTTACTCAGGCAAATGCGTTGTGTTTGGGTTGTGTTCATTTCAACAAGTTATATGATATCTTGAATTGGAGCTTGAAAAACAAATTCTTTTTTTTTCAGAGGAAATGATTGTGATGCCTGGAGAGAACGAATCGAGTGGAGATGTCACACATAGCGATCATCCCTTGAGTATCAACCCGGAAAGTGAATGGCAGACTTTTTTCAAAGATAATGAAGTCTTATTGCAAATTGATAAGGATGTGAGAAGACTGTGTCCAGACATATCATTTTTTCAGCAACCAACTGAATTTCCATGTAGCGAAATAGTGAATAGTAATGATGTTAAAAGATTACATACAAGAGTGCAGAGAAGAGTTTTGAAATGCGCAAATGTTGAAAGGAAAGGATTGGGAATAACGAAGGTACTGTAAATAATTAAGAACGGATCTATTTTTCGGTCTAATTATTTTTATCATTCTATCCCATAGTTCTACATAAGGATTCGTTTTAGTAGCAGGTAATTCTAATAAAATCAAGTGGCATGTGTTTCTTCAAACATCAAGTTGTTTTTCAGCATATCATTTTTGTGGATTATTTTCACAATACTTTTTCTTTATTGAAAGAAAGCCAATTTAATGGCAATTATATTCTTTTCTTTTGAATAAAATTCAATTTTTCTGTATTAACTGCGTTAATTAATAATTAAGCCTAATATAAACATAATCAATTTACTTTATCTGAATATAATACATAAAAATCAAAATAAATTAGTCTATTATAACCAA
>WOGN01009774.1:0-10679 GCA_015342105.1 Leptinotarsa texana | reverse complement strand
GTCTCAGAAATCCAAAAATGTTACAATATACAGGGTGTTCCATTTAAAAATTCAGAACCGGAGCCATTTCCGCTGAAACCGGAAGTGACCGGAAAGTAAAAAATATGTGAAAACATTCCTCTCCACATACCAAATCTCATTTCAATTCTCCTAATAGTCTAGAAATTATGACTTGTCTAATAGATTCGTTGACACCCGGTATGGTATAACTATCGATCCATTGGGTGTTCATTAATACAACCTCATGTTTCCAGTAAATGCTCTTCAGTCCTATTTAAGATTGGTTGGATCTCATCCTGTTTAAATATACCCCTTAAAAATAAAAGTCAGCTAATTCGATTTTTTTTTAATAACAAATGAGAAACCGGTCTTCTTCTGTTTTTTTTATGGTCACTATTTTACCAATTAACTAAAAATTTCATTTATTCGTTAGAGAAAACCATATATTTTTCAGTGGATTATGTTGGATATTTCCTCGGACCAAAAAGTCAGGGTCTTTACACTCTCAACAAATAAAATATCTATTCATTATTTCACAGGTTTTAATGTTTTAATAAATTGAAATCATTACATCAAATGAACATTTGATACATCGATGTCATCCATTTGTCTTCTTAAAAAAATTGAGGTTTTTACACGGCCTTGATTTTCTTGGGAACAAATAGATGAATGGTTTAGTAATGTTTCTGACGGTAAGCATTTTTTAGTGTCTTCGCCATTCTTCAATTAAAAAATTGCCCTATTTGGGAATTACTAAACGTATGACTTCGGCACCTACCTCGGTTTCCAATTTTTTTTGTGTCATACTATATTATTTTAGACAATCAGTGGATGTTATAAAATCTATAAATATTATATGATATATACTGATTTCCACATTATGTTTTTCAACAATATCCTACTTTCCTCCATTTTTCAAGAGAGGACCTTCACCTGTTACACCAAGATTATTGGGTTTCTGTTGAATATACTTTCAAATTAAAATCTACTTCCTGCCATTTTAACAACCTTTACGGATCATGGATATTCTGAACTAAATATGCAGTAATCATCAAACCGAGTAAGAGTCCAAGTTTGAACAGCTCCATTCTTCAGAATCAGCCATTTTGCGCTTGAAACCGTTTTCCGACTTGCTATTATTATTTACTAATGAGTTGGAAGCAAGCTCGCAAGTTCGTCGACTTATTACTCAAGCGAAAAAAAAATTGGTTAAAATATTTTATGGGAATTATTACATATTTCATTATATTTTCATGGTGAAGTGATTTGAGATATTTTTATTGAACATCGAGAAACAGAATTATATACAGTAAACAGAATAAAAAATGTCAGAACATATTTTAAAATGCTGACCATATGTAGAAACACAAAAATGATCGTCAATGAACTATACATTAATAGGTGTAAACTTGAAGAATCAGCGTAATATATCTGGAAAGAAATATATTTCTAACAGTTCTTTAGGAATGGATCATACTTGACTAACCGTCTTGAAGAAATATAGAAAGTGGCAAAAATACAACAGAACTAATATTATAGAACAACTTATACAAGAAGAAATGTTTACAAGTCAGTTAACAACCTTGATGTATTTGAAGAAAAACTGCACGATTATTAATTCTTTAATTCTAAAGATGGATGCCGATTTGGTAGAAGCATTTAAATTTCTTACCCTTTTTTTGGTAGCCCAAATCATCAAATAAGACTGATATAGCACATTTTTCTTTATGAAAAATATGTTTCATATACACAGTAACTTATCGGGGTGAACTAGTAGTTTATTCTACATCTATACAAAATACTATTTTTGTTCAAGAAAAAGATATCAAATCAATATCAGATGTTTTTCAAATGAAAGTGATACCCAGAAAATTTTCGTTATTAAGAGAAAAAGTAGAAGTAAAAATAAGAACGTTCTTCAAAAATGCTACGAATGATTTTTGTTGTGGTAACTTTCTCATTTAAAAAGTATTGAAGTAAAAGTTTCGTCTATGCACCAACTGTTACTTCAATACATTTTCACCTGAATTTTACTCAAACGCAATAACATTTCTGGATAAATTCAATAATTTGCCCTAAATGTTTCATTAATTTTTAAATTTTTTTGATGAGTACCAGTCAGAGGAATTCAAAAATCATATTTTAAAAAAAATATACTAAATGTTGATGAAACTTTTTATCTATTTTTTGAAGATTTTTTTGTATGTATTTCTTGTTGTTTCTTGTTTATCAAAGAAAATATACTTGTTTTCATCGGCAGATACTTCATTTCTTATTTTTCAGATTTAGGAGGTTAAATACCCCAAAAACAGTTGTTTTAGCCTTTTTCTATATTATTTTCCTATACAATCTTCCAGAAATTTTCCATTGAACTTAAGAAAATATAAGTTTCTCACTATTTTTCGTGTAAAGGTAGAGAAATGAAAGCCAAAAGCTTTTTCCCAAACAAATATAGTTTATTTTTCACATGATATAAACTGGAGTCTTTTGTATGTTTGTATGTTCCAACTACTCATATCCCGGGAGGTTTTGAATTTCTATTGAAATTTTGATATTTACTTAGGTGAATGACCGCAACTTGATATGAATGTTAAAATTTTGAAAATATATTATTGATATTCTAATTATAACGGCATGTTTGAAAGAACACGGAATACAATTATTATTGAACACTAACATTAGAATTCAGTAAATATTGGATGAGGTTGCTTAATATAATGTAGCATAACTTTAATAATATAAATCATTAACAGGTCAACTGAATGAAATATTTTTTCAATAATGTTGACTTTTTGCATCAAAATAATGTGGACTGGATCAGCAACGTGGCTGCTGAATTGAAATCTGAAGTCAAAATTCTTAGATTTGTTAGTATTTTGGCCTTAAGCTGTCAAGTCAGTCGGATCCCATAGTAGAAAATTGGGATGAAACACAACAACTTACCTCCGAAGAGGGGATAGTAAAAAAATTTGAATAGTAGTGATTTTAATTGTAATTTAGACAGATTAGATTGAACTTTCAATCCAACTTTAACAGTATATATACTTTTTCTGAAAAAAAACAAGGATAACCTATTCTGCGGAATCTTATTACCCACCCTGTATATCTACAGGGTGCGTAGATATACAGGGTGGCGATTACCCGTGGTGCGTATATGATTTTTTCTCACTGCGGGATGAAAAGTTCGATCCTTTGGTTGATTTTGCGTAACACATGGGAGCAAATAAAATTTCGCATCAAGTGTCCGGAAACATCATAAAAACTTTGGGTAGCAGAAGAAAACGATCACTATACCGCCATATATTTGGCGGTCTGGCTCTGGAAATGGTGAATATAACCTAGAATATCTAGTTTTACATGTTTTACACCAACTTGTTACCATGAAAAATGTTTTAGAAACAAATTTATGTTTTATTTCTTGAGTTTTCAAATTCACCGATAAACGGCGTTATTTTTGTGGAAAGTTTTTACCCCTCTGTGAACAGTTGTTCAGTATAACTTTCTTCGTACGCAAGTACTTGTCTCATATTGTTTCGTTAATGTCACTTCTGTATATGGTATTGGTAGATTAACCTACTTCCCATTTTTCATTTCGAAATAACCTTGTTCTCCTCACAGAAACAGTGGTGGCGGTTACTTTGCCACAGTTATTTTCTCTAAAGATGCCAACTTCGATTCCCTTCGGTGAATAATAGAAATTTTAATTTTAAAAGGTTAATTTTTTGAATGTGATAAACATTTCGAAATAAACTTTTTACAGAGATGTGTAGATCATGCAAAAAATTAACTTTCAGACACAAACTGAAGATGAAGAAGTAGGATGCCAAAACCTTTCTGTCCCACAAATTAATCTCTCCTAAAAATATACCTCTTTCAACTTGAACAAGATTCCTACGGCTGGGATGAATGTCATTATTTAGTATCATCGATGACATGAGTAGAATCAAGAGACATTCGAGACATAAAATCGTAATTTTATGAATGAATTGAGTGTTCTATCATATAATATTATATAAACTGGTACTGAAGAGGCAATAAGGCAAGTGTCTTATTCCGAAACATTGGATGTCCGCCATTAAGGATGACAGTATTCCATATAAATGAAATTTCACTTCTTTCGTATACTTTATTATGTAGCAATACTGTGAATGATATCTGATTTGATTCCATAATGCGTGTTTAGAGTACAAACTGAATAGGATTCAATGTTCATATAAAAGTAGTTGTTTCGAAAACATTTTTTCTTTCGTGTAATTCAATGTATATTTGAAAGTAGCTGTTTCAGGACGTCTTTTTCATTCAGTTTGTATCTGAAAGTCACTTCTTGCAATGATCTATACATCTTTGTAAAGAGTTTAACTTGGAATTAATCGATTTCTTTTTTTGGAAGATTCCAACATGTTTGTGTATGAAGATGGAAAGTAGAAAGCCAAAACCTTTCTGTTCCAGAATTTTTTGATAACGATCTCTTGCAAATTTAATACCGTCTAAACACCTCAACATAATAATAATAAGATTCAATGAGTTTAAATTTATAAAAGGTCACGGTTTTTACATGGGTCAATCGGAAAACTAATTTTCAGATGAATAAAAGATAATATGCAGAAATTTCTGAATGAAAGAACCAATTACTAGTTATGTGTAAGTATACAGTTTTCATGGTGATTATATAATCTAAATGAAAGAATTATCCAATGTCATAAGGTGAATGAGTATATTGAAATATTCCCAATATCTATAAATGACTGAAGATCAGTTTCGAAGTTATATTCTAAAGAAAATCTCACTGTTGTATAATTCTTCATTCAACATCAAATCAACCTTCTATCAAAAAATTAATTAAGGTAGCCACAAATATATTTACAAATTTTTTTCAACAACCATCTTTGAGTCTATCTATTTCAAAAGTTTCATTGAAATGTATTATCTCAAACAGAACGCTGTATGTAGACGGCACACAATTTAATTCGACTCATTGTGTTATTCTTTATGATCGTCTGTTGAGAGGCATGACTTTGGAATTTCAATTAAGGAATCGTCATTTGGTATTCTGTATGAACTCTTGATGTGATTGTGAATTGTAAGAATGCAGTTGGCAAGTAAGAGAATCTTACTGTTGAATCTACTTTTTAATATCCCAGGTAAATGTGAATATGATTCAAGAGAAGGGTTTTTATGGACTCATAATGTCACTACCAGAATATCAAATTGGGAAACTTTTTAAGGGTCTCTGCTGAGTTTGCCATATTTCTCCAACTCTCCTTTTATAGCCCAGACGAATTAGTTCAATAAAGGAAGCAGCAACGCAAACACTGACAGTCTAAATCCGCCATCTTGAATTTAAGGGTTGAATTTTTGTTTCTTGAATAACTGATTTATTTTCAATTCTTCAAGAAAAATAGTTATTAGAAAATTTGTTTGAAATTAGATTTCCTACGATTTTGATTGTCTTAATTTTTTCCTAAGATCAATATTTTTCGATTTATAACTGAAAAGAGGGGTTGATTTCTTTATTGAACAACTCGTTTATTTTTAATCTAACTAGGAAAATTCTTATAAACATCAATAATAAACCCTATAATAGAATACTTAGGTTCACCACCACATCTTTACAGGTATTAATCGAAAAATAACGATTCTGAACCATTATTATGAACCAAAATCGTAGGAAATTTGATTTTGAACAAGCTTGTTTATCATAATTTTTCTCTTAAAATTGAAAATAAACGTGATAGTACAATGATAAGATTTCACCTCCTTCTTTTCTAGGGTATGAATCGCAAAATGGCGATCCTTTGAAAAAATAAATAAGGACCACAACTGTAGGAAATTTTTTTTTCGTTAAATTAAAATAAACATGATGAGATAAAATATCGATCCTACAAAAAATATATAAGAACCAAAACTATAGGAAATTTGATTTTGAACAACAACTTTGTTTATTACAGTTTTTCTCGTAAAATTGTAATTAAACGAGTTGTTGAATAAAATAAAAATACCCCCTCTTTTCGGGTATAAATAAAAAAATATCGATTTATAAATATGCTATGTGAAAGATGAAGTGAACATTCAGAACAGAAAATATATGGAGTTCTACAAAAACAAATAATAAATTAAATATAGGCCGTGGAATGTAACAAAAAATATAATTTTATTACAGAAAAAATATTCAATTTTACACCCCTCAAGGTGTATATGGAGGAAATAGAAATTTAGAAACACAGAAATAATTTCAACCGAAAGGAAGAGGGAATCAACATTAATAGAATCTGGTTACCTGTACTTAATTCCTCTCGTATGAGGTCATTCAATTTAACCAATGGGACCAAGCTATCCCCACCACCAATTTAATAAACACATCCCCTTTGCTAAATGTCTACCGAGTTTTAGGAAAAACGTCAGGCATGAAAACCTGTTGATTACGACCAACAAACACGAAAAATAACTTGGGTCACGAGTTGAAGTATAAAATTTGTATTTTCTAAAACATTTTTGAGATTGTTGAATATATTGTGAAAACAAAATGTCCTTCTACGTGTTTTTACTGTCTGAAATAATTGCTTATTTTGACTTTTTTTGCTTAGTCGTTTTCCTCAGATTTAGATTCGACTAATAACAAAGTGTCTAGATCGATTCTAGTGACACTGGGATGTTGTTTTGCACCACGACGATGGGGATTATCACAGTTCGTATCCTAACTTGAAAGTCAAATTATCAACAGCAGAAAGAAAGAAAAAATATCCAAATCATTCCAAATTGGCATTCTGATAACAAAACTTGTTTACTGGAAAGTCATTCTTGATTGCGATTTGTTCTGTTGCATATTTTGCTTTGGATCGAACATTATGTCGAGAAATATATGCTAGGACTCATAGGTATTCGTTTATTTATAAATATGATAATTCAAAGTGTCGGTATGAAATGAATGAATACGGCTACGCTCATCAAGTATGTAGAATGAACATAGGATGTAGTGTTGATAAGAATTATTTCCGTTTTATTTCCAAGATAACTATTAGCTGTAACATCAACGCGAATGAGGTATTTCTCGCATTATTCAGTCTCGTAGTATTTCTTGATTCGGTTTTTCTGTTTGATTTTTTTTTAATTTCGATTAATTTTTGAACTTTTTGGTAAACAATCCGGAAGGATATTATGAGCTTGTGAGAGCGGTGCCAAAAGTGGCGATTTACGCCATCTCCTTCAATGTTTCAGACTGTCAAGGTTGTAATGTTCTAAGATTTCCCACAAGAAATATTTGAAATAAATAAAGTAAATCATAATTTGCTTTTCCTAGTAAAGTATCTGATATATTTAGTATCCTTTGTCTGTTTATGTTTTGAATAAACAGTTTCGTTTTTTTGTCTGTGACACCATTAATTTTGGTGTCCTTTTTCCCGAAATAAAGAATGTTGGCAACATTTCTCATATTTTTTCCGGTTTGTTTCTGAAAGATATATTTTCTTATTTGTTCGTACAAAATTATCATTTCATTGTGGAAGATGAAGTACCTATCCCTGAACATATTTAAAATTCCGAAACTAATTTTACTCGAGATTAAATTTTGATAATCTTTAATATGTTTCGATATATTTCTAACAAAGTAGATCAGTATATGGTTTCATCTAGTTTCCTTGCAGTGAAAGTAGTAAGAGATAGAGGACGAGTTTCGTTGAATTGTCTTTGCAACGGACCGCCTTGGGGAGCCTCTTTTATTTTAGATATTCGTGGATTGACTCTTATGTCGTTCCCACAGACGGGTCTTCCTAATGGGAAATGTCATCACTCCACTTATTGATCTTTATAATTGAAGTAAACTTCATTTTGGTATATCATCGACTGCAATGCTTTGTCATGTGTTTGTTCTCTATTTAAAAAAACGATAATTCGCAGTCACTGGGTATACCATAAACCTCATTAAAGTATCTTCAACTTCTCAAGAATCGATAATTTCGTATTTTTTAACACATTTATGTACGTCTCGTGCGGTTGGCGAATCAGTCGGTTTCCTTATAAGGACTCGGTTTGTTCACTACACTAAATACATAAGTAACATAAGCAACATAAGCGTAGAATCGAATACATTAAATATGGTATGATAGTGAGTGGACATTAAAAGACCTCGTGAGGTCATCGAAGTGCATATGAAGTGGCCAACCTAAATTGTAAAACTTCTTCAGTTTGGTTCGCACTTGCCTTTATATGATTTATTTTGTACGATTGCTACATGCTACCATCACTTGGATTTCAAGTCAAGAAGACTTGAGTCACAGAAATCTGATGAAATGTATTCGATTATATTCATAAAATGTTGAGTTATAGGTTCAGCCCCTTCTTGGGTTGAAATATATCACCCACTGTCATATTTTTTTTATATGTTGTAAGTTACTGGCCCATTGAAAAATTCTTTCTTAAAAATGTTCACATTACGGGGTCAATTTCTTAGTTTGTCAATAATCACACTTGTAAAAAATTTTCATTGACCTTGTTTTTTTAAATTGCGTAAGTTTGCAACCTTGAAAGAAATCTCAGAAAATCGTCTTCAGAAAAATATCTATCAAGAATGAAACGTTTTGAGGAAACATCAAATTTTGTTTTGCAAGTTCTTTTTCTGTTGTATCACTTCTTTTTTGTTTGCTGAAACCAAAATTTGTCTGTAATAGGGTGAAAGTTTGACATTTTTTTCAAAAAATTTCAACTTTTCTATACTTATAATGAATTTGGCTGCTTCACACTGTGTACATTATAATGTATATTTTTTAATATGGTTATAGAAAACCCAGGCAATATACGAATATTTTTTATTACAATTTTATATTTAGTTATTCCTAATTTGTTATGTTATTTTAGTAACAACTGTATAGATTTATCATTACCAATGTAAATCAAAATGTAATTATCTTTACAGAATTTTGATAAAAAATAGTTGTCTTCAAATTGCTACCCTTTTATTCTCTTATTAAAAACAGGTTGGGAACCAGTAAGGAACAATACAAAAAATATAATAAAATTATTTGTAAATTTTTTCAAACTGTAGATATGTTTTATATCAAATGGTACATAAACACATTACTTTTCATAATATCTCGACATTTTCTCTCCTAATCCATTCCAAATAAGGAAAGCCAATTTGCATGTAGTTTAACCGTTCTTGGGGTCAAATAAGAATTTGGACTGACGAAATCCCGGCTTATATGGCAGGACAAGAGTGATGAATCACACTAGAAAGTAAATCGGTATACTTACTAATAATTGCTAGATGACGGGTTGTTCGGATGCTGAAGTTTACTCCTAACGAATATTTGTAGGAACGTAAAGTCAATATTTTTCGTCAATTCTTTATTGGTTCTATTTTATGTACCTGCTACATAGATGTTTACACAAATAAAAGTAGGTAATGAAATCATTGGAGGTTATCAAGACGTAAACTTGGTAAATTTGTATTTCATCAGTTCGGACTTCCATTGTCTAATCTAATATAAATTGATTTGAAAACCCTGAAAAAAACAATTAGAAAATTTTGGTAATCAGCTTTGATGTAGAGGTTAAGTTAACATTTTTGTTGAAATCGGTACTGTTTGGCAAAATTACACTGCATCGTCGTTTTTTACTTTCAACGATTGGACTAATTTCTGTTCAATTCAATATTTATTGTTATGAGTTCAGACTTTGAAGAATTTGACACGTTTGCTGTTCGTTGAATCATTTAAAATAAAATTTCATGGCTTCTGTTTGACTCATTGAATTTGAACAACTTCACTTGTCATGTTATTTTTAAATTCTGATGCATTAGAAGAAGATTCAATTCTCAGAGGACCTCTAGCAATGAGGAATTTTATGAGCTGACTATACATTTCTTTAATATTCTTCACACCAGTCTGTTATCATTCACATTTGACATAACAAATTAATGGGCGATTATTTAAAGGAACATGTGCCTTTTTTTGACACTTTGAGTGGACTATAGTTTTGTGAATTGAAGGGGTTATATGCACAACTTGGTGTAATAATGGATCATTGTGTGCGTTTCCATCGATATTTTTAAACGGAAGGAAAAAGAGCTTGGGTCGATTGGCCCCCGATAAATGAAACTTACAGCTGAATAGGACAAGTAAATTGAATTTGATAAACAGAAAAAGGTCGTCTTTTAATGAGTTTCAAAGTTTACTGAGTTTTTATGTTAGGTTCACTAGATTTTCTTGTGCCTTGATATTTGTCTAATTACATACCGTTATCTAAATGAGGCATTTCATGACAACTGGAACCGTTTAGTGCTAAAAGTACCTTCCTGGCTCATTAAAATGTATGATTGATTTTTTACGAAAAAATTTAAATTGAATGTTTTAGAAATCATACGATTCTACTCATCTAGTTATGTAGAATACAATATATTTTTTAATCTCCGATAATGAAAACTAGTTGAATGTTCCCAATGGAAAGTATTGAACGATAATCGGAAATATATACAGTGTCACCGATAAAGTCCGCATCAAATGGGAAACTTTTTTATTTATCGTTTTATGTGAAATTTGATTTTGACAGTAGATTTTGCTTAAGAAATGATGTCAAATGGCGTCTACAAAATAGGTCACGTGATTTCCTTAACCTGTCAAAATTGACATTTAAAAAAAGAAACATCGAAAAATGACATTATTCTTCAAAATATCCAAAAATATCAA
>WOGN01009772.1:0-10680 GCA_015342105.1 Leptinotarsa texana | reverse complement strand
GATGACATTTCGGGACGGAAAGTCTTTAAAAAGGGGGCAATGTAATTAATCTGAGGCCGGCCCTGACCGTTATCTCAGACACCAAACACATGACTCATCGCGAATAGAATGCGGCCGACGAACCGCAACGACAATTCTAGATGAGTGCCGAAATGACGAGAGAGGTCTGCAGTGATCTTCGCCGCTAAATAAGCCGGCCTCCCGTCCCTAGAGGGGGTAGTCTGTATCTAGAGATCGAATCGAGCGCTTAACAAACTGTGAAGATAAATAAGATAAATTAAGCGTTAGTTACTAAGTGTTGTAAACCATTTTCGAATGGAGTAAAATCTATTATTCCACCGAAGAAAAAACATACCTTCCTATAAATTCACTCATAGATGTATTTGACTCTGTTGTTAGCGAATTATAATAATTATCTTTATTGATTCAATTAAACAAGAATATTTATAACAGGGGTGCAATTCAAAATAGTAATTAAATTGAATATTCAAATACCAACGAATCAGTGTACAGCACATACAGAATATAAAAGCCAAATGGAATAAATTCATTATTTCGGTTACGGTGCATGTTTTAACAAGATATAATTTGATATACTTCAACGTAAAAATGCTACCCCTACCTTCAACCCCCGTCAAATGATAGGTACAACCCCCAATTTTTTTAATAGGAAGTGTAGACTTGCGATATATCGTTTAAAACATATCTTCATTCTCTATTCAAATATGTTATCGCTTTCAAGTTTATTGCAACAATTAAGATAAAATCAATTGAAATCATTTGATTACCGAAATTTGATACAATACACTCAAAACTTATTACAAAATACTCAAAATTTATTTCATGTAGTCTGTATCTAGAGAGCGAATAGAGTGGTTAACAAACTGTGAAGATAAAATAGGCGTTAGTTACTAAGTGCTGTATATAAATTAGTTGTGATAGTGAAATATTGTTAAAAATAAATTTGTTGAAGACAGTTATTATTGATAATGAGAAAGTAAGCAAAAACTATAGCGATGTTCTTTTTAGATGGTATCCTTTGAAAAACTGTAATTAATTTCCATGCCAACGTTACTTTGAAGCGCCTTGTCAACATGTTTTGTATGTTACATTAGTTGTCAGTATTTTAATTGAAGTGTTTATTAACTTCAAGTCTGACAAATGGTTAGATTAACGGAAAAAACGGATAAATCCTGAACACCACAAGAACTAGATCGCCTATTTCATGACAAATCTCCTAATTTACCGCCCATATCTCCAGGAACAATAAGCAAAATAGAAAAGCAGTTTCAATGTCAATGCAATGAATGATGAACTCGAATTAGATTTGATGCTTGAGAAAATACTTGATATGTTGGATAACAACATTATCCAATTAGAAGACGTTATGTTTTCTGATGAGTTCATGCTAATCGGCAAAATTGCCGCTACTGGTCAACGGAAAATCCTCACTGGGTGAGAGAAGAACACATGCAATACCTTCAAAAGGTTAATGTTTGGACAAGGATTGTAGGAAACCATATCATTGGTTCCTTTTTGTTGAGGAAAACTTGAATGGCGATAATTATTTGGCACTACTTCAAAATGATGTCATTCCAAGTTTAGCAAATTTATATTCTGATCCAGGAATCCCTAAAGTTCCAGTGAATAAGTGAATAGTACATGGTTTCAACAGAATTGAGCACTACCACATTACCAAGTTAATGTCCGGCAATACTTTGATACAACATTTCCCAGTCGGTGGATAGGGAGGCGAGGATCGATTGAATGGCCAGCGCGATCACCTGATCTTTCATCATTAGATTTTATATGGGTATATGTGAAGAGCAATATGTACAAAACTAACTTCGTTAACATCCATAGTTCTTTTTCGTATTCTACATTTCATTACGTTTACTCTTTGAATGTATTTTACTTTTTTAATGTTTTTTATCGAATTTCGGTAACCACATGATTTCAATTTATTTTATCTCAATTGTTGCAATGAATTTGAAAGCGATAACATTTTTTAATAAAGAATGAATAGACCTTTCAAATGATATATCACAAACCTATACTTCCAATTTAAAAAATTGGGGGTTGTATTTGTCATTCGAAGGGGGTTGAAGGTAGGGGTTGCATTTTTACGTTGAAGTATGTCAAATTATAATTTATATTCGACGTGTTTTTCAAAATTCTACTTACACTTTAATAGCAAATTTGTTTATCTGGATGCCGCTCGTTGAAAATGTTTTATAACATGTTTTATAACCATCACCACAGATTAAAACTAATTCTGCCTTTTCAGTTAACGTTAATAATACTGGTCGACGCATTTTTAATTAAGGACAAATATGAAAACATTTTACAGGCAAGTTTTAAGAAGCCACACTATCAAACTACAGTGTTTTTTAGGGCGTATGTGTCGATTTTTTTTAATATCTGTTCTGATTGAGGCATTGTTATCAGAATGAAAGAAATTTTATACTTTTATTGAGAGTTTATTCATATGAACATTTAGTTAGTAAAGTATTTGCCTCGTTAAAAAGAGTATTTGTTTTCTATGTATTTGTATAGCAAGGAGGGTGAGTGTAAGCCCATAGTACTTAGGCCTCATGTGACCCATTGTACATCCTCCCGAGGAGTTGTCCCCCTAGGTCATCGCCCATCCTGTCCTTTCCAGGAAGGTGGACAGGTCACTGGGAGACATCTCTTTTATATCGGCAGGTGTAGGCCAAAACTTGCCGAACACATACTCTCTCATTGACGATAACTTCGGACACTGGCACAGGACATGCCTGACGGTCTCATCTACCTGTTCACACATCCTGCATAGAGGTGTGTCCACCAGCCCTATATTATGAAATAGTAACCAGTCAGAAATCCTTTTGTTAGGTGTAGATTTTTCCTGGTCATTGGCAAATATTTCTTCGGCGCCAGCTTCCCAGGGTCACCCAAGGTAATCCTGGCAAGTTTAGATCCTTTGGTTTCGTCCCATATTTTCAAGGATTGAGCATGGGTGTAACGTTTGACTAGTTCCGCAATTATCGAAGTCATATCAGGCCGTAGGTGCCACTGGTTCCTAAAATTCTTAGTCCAGCCGCTTCCTTGGCTAAAAAGTCGGCAATACGATTACCTTTACTCTTGTCGTGCCCTTTAATCCACCCCAGGATGATGTTATTATCTACCGAGGCTTTGGCTAAATCTTGGTGACACTACTAGCCCTGAGATTATATGTTGTTTGTTCAAGGCTAATAGGGCTTGTGTGCTGTCAATGTAGATTGTTATGTTTTTGCCAGAAATTCCTTTCTTGGTTGATTATTTTGTGACGATTGAGATAATAGCCAGTTCTGTTTGGACCACTCAATTCTTAGGCTTAGTGATCTGGAATACACTCCACACCCTGAGCTTTCTTTGGTTTTTGAGCCGTCTGTGTAAATCCGTATTGCATTTATATCATCTGACTCTATGTTCTGCTTCATTTGTATTTTGTAGGGTTTATTAAATACAAACCTGGGTTCAATTGCATCGTTTGTTGCCTGCAGCAGAAGTTGCGCAGTAAGTGCTTCCCGCCACAGGCTCAGCCTCAATTGACCCATTCCTAATTCGAGGTCTACACCAGCCATGCGCAATCGTACCAACGTATAGATCAAGAGGGGTCTGACCCGTGATCAATTCCAATTCCACTAACCTGTTGGTGTTGTTCTCATGGCTCATGTGATGTACAAACAAGCCATTTGCACGTACAGACTCATATTTGAAATTTGAAAGTTGAGGGTGCTCCAAATCTAATAAAATCCTGTCCAAAAATGTCAGATGTTCAATATCGCATTCCATTGTTATGAACAGATTTTCAATATCTATGCAACCAATACACTCTCTCTGTCTCTCTTATCGTAGGTACACAAAATCTCCGTGCACAGACTCGAATTTGAATAGCCCTATATGAATATAACATTTATACGACCATTAATATAGAAGAACAAAATCATTCACACTTTTCATTGACCTCTTGAGGAAGTCTGAGTAAATACTCAGATACTTATGTTAACGTTTCGAAGAACAAAAATTGCCACTGTCACCATAATCAAGAAAGCCAACTATATATTTCAGTTCTCTTTTTTTGAGATGGACTATTTCGAAATATTCGGATGATTCTTCATTCCATGCAGTAGTTTCCATTATAATTGTGTTTGGACGGACGGTAACCGATCGGTTCGACGTGTGTGCTATGTTCGCTCACTCCAATTGACCACCTTGATGGACGGTGGTTCAAGCCCCAGGCTGGAGAATCTATTTTCACTTGATATTGTCCAATCCGTATTAGGAATCACACGTTATAAGGTAGGACCTCGTTAATCCTCAGCTCGCAATATCGACTTCTGTAGTTCGTAGGGGTGAGACAAATGGTTAACGGAAAACAGATTTCAAACAGATTTTTTTGCATGAGATTCTACACATGGAACACGATAGGCAATATAAAATGAACAGTCATATAACAAAGAGATAGCCTGAGAAGAAGAATAGGAAACTCTGTTGTAAAATGAATTCACTGAGATAATGAACTTGTTTCGTATGTCCAAGATTCGCAACTGCTGAGGTTCTGTAATTTTTGCTATTTCGTTTCAGAAAATAAGAACAAGACTACCTGAATCACGGTTGATCTTAATTCTCGTTTGTTGAGAAAATTCAATTTCAATAAGAATGATACTGTTCATCATTTCCATATAAATATTGTTCATATTGCATAAACTCCAGATGATAGATGTTTGTGACTCTGAAGAACTTGGCACATTTGATTTCAAATCAGAAATACGCGGCTAACTGTGGCTGCTCATCGTTTTGAGGTGGAACTCAGTACACCTCGAACTCTTTCATCTGTAGAATTAAGTGGAATTCATATACATTTATTTTCCAAATGTCATTTTTCACTTCATTTATCATCAAAATTCCATCTTTCAAACCATGACATAAGAGGGGTATCTTTATTTCTACAAAAACGACAAAATCTGGTAAATGCTTCAATTTCAATCGATTCTGTTATGATCATTTTGAAGTAGTTGCTTCCAAAGAAATTTTTCCTCCATTTCATCTGAAAGAAACTCTTTTTATGACCTAGATATTTTTACCTACTTCTGTAGTTTATTCTTACTTCCTTTGGAACTTTCTCACATTATTTATTCAATGATAGAGTTCAAAAATTTATTTTTTTAAATTTGAATGAAATTTTCATAGCTGGGAATAACTTAACTTACTGTGTTAATGGTTATACGTATTATCATCATGACACAATAAAATTTGTATGTTTCCGTGACATTAAGTCCTAATATTATGAAATAAATGAGTGCTTCGTCATGTTATGTCATCCAAAATAGCGCTGATGAAGTGATAAACCAGTTGTCCCGAAACTTTGAAGTACACCATTGAGGATGACGGTGTTCCAGTGTAAGTGATGTTTCTAATCAACACTCTTTCATATGTTACATTGTGTGACGTTACTATGAATGGTATCTGTTATAATTTTATAAATAGTATTTAAAGTAGAAACTGAATGTGAAACAGTTATTTTCCTGTTATTTAATGTACATATGAAATTTGTAGTTTCCCAGGGTTTTTTTTCCCAATTTGTATCTGATTGAAACTTCTGTGTACGATCTAATTCATGACTTTTTCTTTTGTGTTGTTTCTTCATACCTTTGTAAGTTAACCACATTTCTTTTTCAAGGACGGAGAAGTAAAAAGCTTAAAACCATTTTTCCCAAGAAACGAATCACTTCTGAAAATATTCACTGTTCAATTTACATACTAGAAATTTTTTACGGAATATTTCCTAATCCTTGTGTGGTCTACCTATGTCGCCATTCCTAATTCTTTTATCGCGTCCAAGAATTGCACTGCCTTAACTCGAGATAAATTAATGCGTTCTCGGCTGAATTATATCAGGTCAGTTACCCATAGAGGCGCACGTTGTATTGTTTGGAAGATACCGATTTTTCTGAAAATTATCTATAGTGCAACAAAGCTTATTTATTCAGCAAATAAGACATAACGATCTAAAATACGGATTTGGGTTTTCAGAACAGTCTATACTAAATGTTTACCCAAGGATTTCACGTAACGGAAAGTCAGGAAGGGAGTGGCATGGAAGGTCATCTTGGAAATTCATCAGAAATAAGATAAGTAAGTACGAAATGTACTGTTCAATACGCAATAAAAATTGCCCTAATAATTGATAGTTCAAGCCTTAGTTTAAATTTTATTAAATTGGCTGCTCAGGTTGGGTAAAAAAATCTTGCAATTCCATTGATGAGTTTAGAATTGGGATTAAAAAATTTTTAGAGTAATTCGAGGCAATAATGAGTACTGTCAAAATAAATGAACAAATCTAAAAATTCTCAGACACATTTCACAATTGAATATTTATTTTTCATACTGCCTAACTTCCATCTTTTCAAAACTCGATAACGAATAATCTCATTCATACGTGTTAGGACATTCACAAACACAATAGAGTCTATCTATATCTATCAATAGGGTTTTCCAATGGAAACTTTCCACACTGCATAATTTTCACACAGAGAGAAATATCAAAATATAAATTGAGAGCAAGTCGATTTCTCATTCATGACACAAATAATGCTATGAATCAATTGAGTGCTTCATTTCATAATTCCAACCAGATTAATGCTGAAGAGGCAATAAAGCAAGTGTCTTATTCCGAAATATCGATGTTCGAAATTGACGATGACAGTATGTATTCAATCTAAGTGAAATTTAATTTTTTTCATATACTATTATGTGTAGCAATACTATGAATGATTTTTGATGCAATTACATATCGAATATTTGTAGTACCAACTGAATCGAAAAAATTTATTTTTCTAGAATTCAATGTTCATATGAAAGTAGTTGTCACGAAAGTATTTTTCTTTCTTTGTGAAGAGTTCATTTTAAAATTGATTGCTTTCTGTCTTTTTTGGAAGCATTTCACCTTCAGCTTTCCACTCGACTCCATTTAAGTAAAATATTTCAAAATATTGAATCATATCAAAAAAACTATTCAAAATACCGATTTTGACTTTCTTTGAAAATGGACTCCGAAAGAATACGATACGATTGGAAATGTCAAAAATACCCCAGACCCGTAACTGGACGTCTGCAAGAAAGCAGATATCCACATCTAAACGAAATATGTAGCTAATCTCGCTTAGTACACACATATTTGTTTTAAAAAATCTGTTTAAAATCTGTTTTTCCGTCAACCAGCTGTCGCACTCCTATGGAAGACAACCCTCAGAGGTCGAAACTTGTGCGAGCCGCCAAGGAGTAACGAGGTCTTACCTTTCAAAGTGTGATTCCTATCACGGGTTAGACGATAGCAAATGAAAATCAATCGTTCAGGCTGGGGCTTGAACCAGCGAAATGCGTTCTGCTCACAAAAAGCTGGACGAAACGTGGGTTGATGCTGGTCACACAGTATCTGAGATCAGAAAAGAAACTACTGTAACTAGTTATCGTCAAGCATTTGTGAACGATTTATCAACAGGGTTACGCGGACCAACGGGTAAAGGGCAACGACTAATTGTCGCCCATATAGGTAGCGAGAGTGGCTTTTTAGACGATAGTGCACTAATTTTTTTATCCAAAAAAAACGGGGGATTATCACGAAGACATGGGCACCCAACGCTTTGAAGGATGGTTTGAATCCCTTCTTTCACAAGTCGAGCCAAATTCGGTAATAGTAATGGATAACGCTTCTTATCACAGCCGATTAGCAGAACAGCTGGCAACTATGACCAGAAAAGCAGACGTGCAGAGTTGGTTAGGACAAAAAGGAATTCCATTTTCCGAGGTTAAGGCCAAGCTTATGAGTGTCATTAAACAGCATCGTGACAGATATCGTCAGCATGTGGTGGATACAATAGCTCGTGCTGAAGGCATCACTATTTTGAGACTTCATCCTTTACCATTGCGGGTGAATCCCGATAAAATTAATCTGGGCTCAAATTAAGGGTTACGTAGCTCGTGAAAACGTGGTAGACACTGTTTTCGACCAAATAATAATAGATTTAAGTGTGACTGGGGATTGCTCCTAGGACGAGTCAATGGATTCTGAAACTTCATAAACATAACATAGGTAATTATTTCTTTGCATAGTAGTTCTCTTTCTATATAAAACGAACATAATACTTTTTTTGTAAATTTCACAAATTTCACTGTTTTTTTGAAGTACTGTGTTAGGCATAATAGCAAAATGTAATCAGTTGTATCACTGACACCAGGTAGCGCCACCTACTGTAAAATTTTCACGTAATTACTATGTGTTTAAATAAATAAAAATATTATTTTGGTGCGTCTCTGCAGAGTTGGTAAGAGGATTGTTCGTTGGTCACTTCAAGTGCGACGTTGCTAATGAATCAACTTCAATTGAAAATTGTTAAAGTATAGTTAAATATTTTTTTACTTGAACAGAAATGTTCCAAATGCGATAATTGCTAAATAACAAATCTCAGATTATTTTGAAGCTATTTTTGAAAGGTCTCAATGCAGTTGGAAATGTATCAATTTTTCAACAATTTACGTAGGTTGAAAATCAAAAAGCTTCATTAATCGTTGAAAATATTTTTATTATCACTATCGATCGGTTTTTTTATCCCCCAAACAAATGGTGTGGGGCATGGCGGAAGTCTGTTCTTCTGTGCTTTTGCGCAACGAAAACGATCCTTTTGTGGATGGGATCGCCACGTATGATTAAAAGTGGAAAGGTCAAAGAGATCAAACACGATTTGAACGATCGATAGAAGTTGTCATGTTTCGAGGTTTGCTCTTCTTTGCTTTTGAGCACACAGAATGATCATTTTTGTATAGGTTCGTCACGTGTGATGAAAAGTTGATCCTCTACGGCAACAGGAGTCGTTCAGGATAATGGTTGGGCACCGATGAGCCACCCAGTCATTTCCCAACGGCAAAAATCCACCAAAACAGACCATGGTTACTGTATCGTTGTCAGCGGCTGGTGTGATCCATTATAACTTTCTTCAACCGGACCAAACCATCACAGCAGTGTCAACAGCAGCCGGCACTGGTCAACAGTAGAGGTCCGATCCTGCTCCACAACAACCCCCATGCGCACATTTCACAAATTACCGTTGAAAAAATTAACGATTTGAGCATCAAAGTTCTGTCTTACCCGCCACATACTTCCCAAACCTTTCGCCAACCGACTACTATGTTTTCAAGCACTTCGATAACCATCTCACCGGTAGAACCTTCGCCAATCAGAACCAGATAAAAACGGCCTTCGTTGACTTCATCGAATCCCGAGCACACATTTTCATGCTGATTAATCGACTTTTCTTACGTTGGCAGAAGTGCACTGATTCAAATGACGCTTATTTCGAATGAATTGAAACAGCCTATTATATTGAGAATAGAAGTCTTGTGAGAAATACTTGTATGAGAAACTACTCAAATCTAATAACAATTTACCATATAGACGAAACTATCATTTTTCAATTTCTCTGATTGTATACTCAGTTATTTGGACGCCAATTACTTTTTTGCAAAATCGGAAGGCTTAATTGTCTACTAGTAATAGCGAATACCGATAATTTATGCTATTTTCAAGATGTTATTCGGGAAATTGAATAATTTACAGGAACAAATAATGTAATTAGCGGAATATGACTAATATAACTTCCCTCGAATGCAATAATCGTTTATTTCTATGTACGTAGAATTCAGAGAAAATTTCTATCTTATACATATTCTTAGAATGTTTGGGAGAATCTGTGATCACGTTTGAATAATAATAGGTACGTTGATATCGAAAGAATTAAAAGTGTATCGTGTAAGTGACCAGAAGGATGAAAGGTGATGACATCTTACTTCACAAAGAGAGTTTGGAGTTTTTTTGATGCTGGTTGACAATGTTTCGTAGTGCATTTCATCAGTTTGAAGAAAATTCAATTGTTTTTGTTGCCTGGAATTTCACTAAGACAGAAAAGTGTCCCATTCCGATGTCTAAGATTTTATAATAATACCCGAAAAAGTGGAAGAATCTTTCTCTCAATTTATGATGAAAAAAGAATTGAAAAACATTATCATGACCCAACCACGAGAAACAATACAAATGATTCTGAAATATATCATTTTTCCTTCCGCAATACTCTTCTAAGTACTTATTTCTATATATAAACACAATTCACAAAAGACTACTTTTTCACTATATGGAAAATATATATTTGATGTTCTGTTTCAGTTATTAATATTATAATTTTATATCTGTCAATGGATGTAAAACTCCTCACAAGTTGTTAACTTCCTTGTTCAATGTTCAATGAAAATATTTAAAAAGAATCTAATGTACTGTCTTTATTACGGAACAACAGACATTATTATTACCATTTAAAAGTTTGTGTCGATCTAACCCTGTCCCTAAACACCGAAACATTCGGAGAGCGCGTCGGTATTACCAACCAATAACCACTCCCTACACCATCAGATAAGTGATCATTGGGTTTGCGAATCGTGTGCCCAAAGTAGAATGATAGCTTGTTTGAAGGTGGTTGTTGACAATGTTTTGTGGTGTATTTCATCAGTTTGGACTTCCATTGTCTAATCTGATATAAAATGATTCGAAACCCTGAAAAAACAATTACAAAATTAATAAGGTTAACCGAAAATAACAATTTTATTAAA
>WOGN01009771.1:0-10680 GCA_015342105.1 Leptinotarsa texana | reverse complement strand
AAATTATTATTAATATTTGCACGTGGTGTTGAATGTTACATCCTTCCATGGTGATTTGGCAAAAAACACTGAATAATTGACAACTTATTTGATAGACGTAGCTTCAAGAAGATATCAATTATTCGGAAATCCCTGTTAGAAGATCTTATACCTCATCCTGTTTTGATATTATTGTTATTTTCCATAACTTGTAAGTCGACTCTCTTCACCGATGTTGAATAACATGAAAAAGTGGACGCCCGCTCAGGAAAACGGTGAAGAGTGTAATCGTGCAATATTTCAGGAGCTTCGCCCTCTCAGGATTGATTTTTCTAATTTATTAAATAAATCGAGCAGATGTAAACTTTCAGATCTCCCCACCCTCCAACCACCTGCCTCCCAAGTTAAGCTCGCGGGCGGCTCATATTTTCGCATTTTTCATATAAATTCGGGATTATTTGTTATCCGCAAACTTTGTTAAAAGGGGATGTTTGTTTTTGGTCGCGTAATGGCAAAACAGGAAAGAGTAATCAAGTCAGATTGAATTAATTCCGCGGCGAAAAATCTCGTTTAACTTTCGTGGCGGCAAATGGAATTTTGCGTAATGGATTCCGCGTATCATTTAATTAGTTGAACAAATCAAGAGTTTTTGCGAATTGTACATATTAATTGAAAACAGATTGAATTCGTATTTTCATACTGATAGTTTTGATCGTTATGAAGGTTTAATTGGATTTTTGACTAGGAAATTATGTGGAAAATGTGATACAGGGTGATCTTGAAAATATAAATATTCCTATACCCTATACCCTATACATGATTCTCTGGATGACACTCACTTATGATATAACAGCAAATTGAACTACCCAAATTATACTATACACCTCACATATCATTAAACTATCAAGTTCTATTTTCATTGAAGGCTTTATATTAGCTTCACCTGTATGTATGTATATATGTATGTATGTATGTATGTTTGTTTGTACCTCTCAATCTCGGGATCTGTATTGACAGAATTATCGGCATTATTGGTTCATCTATTCGAGGGCAGATGGCGCTGTACGTAACCTCATTGATATTTCTTGATCTATTCGCGGGCAGATAGCGCTGTACGTAAGTATCAAATATTGCTTGATCTGTTTGCGGGCAGATGCCGCTATACGTAACCACCTTGATAGGTTGCTTAATAGAAAATCAAAATAAAACACATATTTTACAAATTATAAGTGTTGGCGAAATTTTGTACTACAGATGAAATATTTAAATATTTACAATTACCCGTGATTCAGTACAGAGAAAAGTTTCGAACGAAATGGAAGATACATTTTAAAATCTATTCGATTATTTGAAAGCAAACCAGAATATGGATTTCAACACTGAAAACTTCATCGTGAATTGTACACCTAAAAAATTCAGTTACTCAAATATTTCAAAAAATCGAAAAATTAGAATCAAGGTGCTAGACATACATATCAAATCAAAAGATTGATTTGAGAAATAAAATAATTCTTAGCCCATTAATATTTTGAATGAAACTTCAAATCAAATTTATTATTGCAAATTTTCTCTTTACTTCGAAACAAATTTTACAACTGTCCGCCCTCTGTTGGAGACTTATTGCATCTCAGTATTACTATAGAATTTGAAATCTCAAACTTTATTATGCTGTTTGAGAGGAATTTTAAATTTAACAAGATTTATAATACTAGTAACTAGAATTAAAAAAAAATATTTTTGACAATAAATCGGACTAAAAAGTGACAAATAAATATAGTTTAAAAAAACTTAAAAACACGCTTTTAAAGAATATCGAACTAAAAAGTTGAAAATGAATTTTTAAATAAGCTCAAATCAATAACGAAATAAAAATACTAGTATTATTGTAAAAAAAGCGTGGGCGCTTTGTGTCATATTTTTGTATATCAGGCGCCCGTCGCTTTTTTCACAATGATACTAGTATTTTTCGTTAGTTATCGTTTTGAGCTTATTTAAAAAAATATTTTTAGTTCGATGTTTTTTAATAGCGTATTTTTTAAATTTTTTAAACGATATTTATTTAGAAATATAGCTCTTAACAATTGGGGCGTTGTTCAGAAGTGATTTTTTTAGGTTCTGAAACAATGAAAAGAAACATTTTTCCAAAACTCCAACCATTTGATTACGGTTTCCAAGTGAGTACTTGAATTTTCATTTCCTGTTTATTCTGCGATATCATCGAATATAAAAAAATGACCTTCGATTATCAAGTAATTTGAGGCAAAATATTTGTGCAAAACAACACTTGATCATCATATATTTAAATAACTTGCAAAAAATAATCATTTTGGTTTTGAATATTGATTCGTGAAATCTAAAAACTAGTGAAATATGAGATTATATTTGTGCATTTTATTTTTGTCTACACTTTGCATTATTACTACGGAAGCACGAAGTGAGTATTGAGCTGAAATTCTGATTATCATAGCTACTAGTTCATCTTGAAATTGTTCTTCGATATGTTGAGTTGACATTCTCTATTGTTTTTGAAAGTTTTCCATCCCATATTTACTGAACACTAAACAAAATTCTCTCTACAGAAACCTTTTCATAGATATATATTTTGACTGTTCAACTGATATTCAAGCAAAAAGGTTATGAAAATTTCTCTGTAAGAATTTTTGCGGTATGTATCATGGATATTCTCCCAAACATCAATTGTAGCTGACCTTCGATAAACCTGGTAATTTTATGTAGATAAATCCCATTATCACTTCAACCGCATCACAAATTTCAATTTCAAATCGACAAAAGCTTTTATCTTATATACACGTATACAACTCAACAACTCGCAAAAAATAATTTTCATTCCGAAAACGGAATCAAGAAATCTTAACACAAACGAAAAATGAAATTACTGTTAGAAATTTTGTTTCTGTCACTTTGCATCATAAAAACGAATACACAGAGTGAGTATCTATTCAATTTTCAGAGTGAATGAAAGCAGTTTTTCTTTTTATTTAAGAGTAGGCTTCGTAAAGCAACTTCTATTGCTTCGGATACAAGGAACATTTGTTTCCATAGAACTTTTTGATTGTTTTTTCTCGGTTACGAATTTTTTATATTTCCATGAACCTCAGCTACTATTTTTTACTGTAATCGGTCATATATCTGATGGCGTTTTTCAAACGATCTGGCTTATGTTTTCAGTTCAAGCGAATTTCCGGTATAAAAACTATAACAATTGTGCTCATCAACAAATCGGTTCCTGTGGAAAATATTTCCACAATGAAATATTTCATTGTCTGTGATTTAGAATTTCATTAGTTTGGACTTCCATTGTCTGATATTATGTAAAATGATTGGAAATCCCTGAAAGAACTGATGAAAGGGAGACTTAAAAAAGGGAATATCTGAAAATAATAATTATATTAAGCAAAAAACCTGAAATTAAATAACTGCCAAGTTACTTGGCTTGAAATCTTTTAACTTTTTATTTTGATTTTTTGTTCAATTGTTCTATTTTCACATGTATTTTATTACGCTGTTATTCAATTTCAGGTTGTTTTGCTTAATGTAATTGTTATTTTCAGCTTTTTTTTTCATTATTCTTGTTTTCATTAGTTCTTTTAGGGATTTGAAATCTATTTACATAATATCAGACAATGGGAGTCAGAACTGATGAAATTCATCATGAAACATTGTCAGTCATCTTCAATTATCCGTAATTATCCGGTCAATCTAGACATTGGAAGGTACATAAATTTACAACAAGCTGCAAACGCGTGTAATTGTTCAAAACATAGTTAAAAATAAAATTTTAAAATTCCGAATGATTGCGATGCCTGGAAAAAAATATTCGAGGTCAAAGGACAGAAATCTCGAAAAAAATTGGTTTTTCGCGATTTTCAGGAAAACGGTAAGTTCTATCATAAAATAACCCCAAACAAAAATTGTAGACCATAAAATTCTCTACAAAAAATATATCAATAATTTTTATCTTAGAGCCTCCGTTTCTGAGATACGATGAGTTAAAAAGTTGTAAAAGTTGTAATCGTTTCCACGTTACCTGTGAGGTAGTGTACTAAGCGCGTTTTTTTAACGTGGTTTCCCCAGTAGGCCTATTCCACATATCTGTTGTGATTCTGTCAAATTGAAAACTTGCATAATAAAATATATTAGGAAAGGTTGGATATTATAAAAGCCATTAAAATTAAAAAAATGTAGAAATTTATTCATCTGAGTCATAACCTTCAAATATTTCATCTTGTCGTTCTTCTTTTTGGTCTTCTTCTTCTTATTGATCTTTTTCTTCTTGATGGGTGTAGGTAAATTGCGTCAAGAGTGATGTATCGCATGTTTCCTCGTTGGTATCAAATGAATCCTCCACTATTGGTGATTCAACATTAGAAGATAACTGGCCTGGACAATGTGTACATACCTGAGAACACAACAGTCCAACTTTTTTACAACCACATGTAGCGCTGCACCCCATTTTACAGTTGCAAAATATTGTGTTCAGCAGTTTTTCCGGCGCAGGTGGGAGTAAAATCTGAATAGGTTCTAATGCATTGTCGACCAACTTTCAATCCCAGTCTTTTGGGACTGATAACCAAGCCACACTTGATGAGCAGCAACTGAGGCTGGAGGAAGACAAGCTAATTGCACCTGTTTCTTATTTTTAGTGTTTTTAGGTTCTAATGCATTGTCGACCAACTTTCAATCCCAGTCTTTTGGGTCTAGCTGATAACCAAGCCACACTTGATGAGCAGCAACTGAGGCTGGAGTAAGACAAGCTAATTGCACCTATTTCTTATTTTTAGTGTTTTTTTACGAAACATGCATATCGATACTTATCTAAGCAGGTGGTTTTTTTCAGACCTTTGTACATAGGAAGAAGAAACTGAATCCCGTTGGTGATAATTTCTTGTTGAGTCGAATTACTTTTTTTGAAAACTTCAGCACATTGAACTTCATCTTGTTTTTCAAACATTTTAAAGACTGTTTCTTTACCCCTTCTGTAAAATGCAGACGTTATTGCGTGTGAAAATAGGACATGATTTTGAGTCTTTGCAAAAGCAGATAAACTTTCGGTTTGACTTTGAGCTTTTCCTGGCTTTAGAAAGAAAATAGTTTTTTATGGAGCTCGAGAAGTAAGAAGTACGAGTAAGTCTACATC
Source organism: Leptinotarsa texana (assembly GCA_015342105.1). Taxonomy (NCBI): domain Eukaryota; kingdom Metazoa; phylum Arthropoda; class Insecta; order Coleoptera; family Chrysomelidae; genus Leptinotarsa; species Leptinotarsa texana. The sequence goes on along the minus strand of WOGN01009771.1, from coordinate 5,543 downwards.
TTCACCAACAACAATAGTTGTGTTTGTCAAATTATATTGCTCTGTATCTGTTTCAATAATCAGTACGTCAGCATCGTTAGGCACCGTATATACGTGGCATACTTATGCATATAATGATGATTACAACTTTTACAACTTTTTGACTCGTCTTATCTCAGAAGCCGTGGCTCTAAGAAAAAAAAAGTATTTAAACATTTTTTGTAGAGAATTTTATGATCTACAATTTTATCTCAGGTTATTTTATGACGAAACTTACAATTTTCCTGAAAATCATGAAAAACCAATATTTTTCGAGATTTTTGACTTTTGACGTCGAATAAATTTTTTTTCAGGCATCGCAACCATTCGGAATTCTGAATTCTTATTTTTAACTATGTTTTGAATAATCACACGCATTTGCAGCTTGTTGTAAATGTATGTACCTTCACTCTTATTTTTTAGTCTAATTTGACCGGATAACCAAACGTCATAGATAAAGAGGAATTCATTAGGCTGTCTTGAAAAATTCCATACTATTTGGAAACTGGGACCAAAATTGAAAGAAATAAGGTAAAATATATTTTTTTGTTAGAAAGTTCTGTAATGATTTTCCTACTTTTCATATTCTTTCGTCACCCGAAAAATATACACCCAATTCGTGAACGTGAAGAAGAGAAAGGAAATAGGTTATATCTCATATCCCAACCCTAGATGATCGGCGCGTCCTTCTATGCCGATTTCATGGCAATTTTTCATTTTGATTTAATCTTCAACACGCTTTTATTGGCTTCACTTGTATGTTTGATGCTTTATAAATCTCAGATCGGACCTTCTTTGGAGTATTGTTCTCATGTATGAGAGCTGAAGCTGCTGGATTCCATCCAGAAAAAACTCATCCGCCAGATAGGAGACGAGAGGAAGATTAAACTTCCTCCTGAAGATGATCACTTGCTGATCGAAACACGTGTCGAGGTGTTAAAATAACGATTTGGTGTTGGGATAAAAGTCCAGTAATAACTTGTTGATACTCAAAAATTTATTTCCAAGTATAATGTCTCTGAAATCCTGATAATTTTGACATTTGACAACGCCGCCACAGCATCACATCCGAGTAGCCCAGTCGGCTTGCAGGTGTTACCCAGACTCGCTGGCGCCGACTTACATTCCTCACTTTGAACACGTGCATCTACAATCCGACAACACTCTCTGGCCAGATCCGGCCTAAGATGGACGGCTGTTTATTGACCACCGCCAGTGACCGACTCGATGACACATGTTGGCCGTTTCATATATTATTTCTACTGATTTCTTACTCAGCGATAGGCCTGTTGTTTATTTCTTGGCGATTCCTGGTAGAGATGAATAAACAGTTGACAAGCACAGATGGTGTACTAACACCAAAGACATGACTGACCGCCAGTGAGTTATCCTTCATTATTATTGGAATATTTTTGCTTGATACACTGTTCATAATCATCCTATCAAATTGGACCTAACTTTTCTTATCACATACTCAAAATTTCGAAAAAAAGCTATGATTACATGCTTTCAGGTAAACTATTTTCAGAAATGTACTAAATTGAAATTTTGACTGTATACCCATCTTTGTATATAGTTAACTTTTTGAAATTGATTGCTTCCTTTCTTTGTTTGTAAGATTCCGAAATTTGTTTCTATTAAGATGGAGTTAGCAGTAGAAAGCCAAAACCTTTCTTTCCCAAAAATTAATCTCTCCTAAAAAGATACCCCCTTTCAATTTATATCTAATCAAATTCTGAAAAAAGTCATTCTATTAGTTTGTATAAGTTATTGTGCTTGTTCGAAAGACAAATTGAAATATTGAACAAAAGTATTTATTTGTGAGAAATCCGAGTCTTTAATGACTTTTTTCTACGCCTTCCATTTTAAACTAATCATTACGAGTTTGACAGCAGGTAGGACAGACAGCAGAATACACCATTTATTCTGAATGAGCGGCCTCTTCCGTAGGAAATTTAAAAAAATTATGAGATATGTAACATTTACTTTGATAAATATGATCTCATGATTACATTCACTTGTCTATTAGCCAAAATCATTGAATTTTCTTTTGAAATGTTTTGTAAGATTGAAATGAAAATAATTTGTTTCAATTATGAACTGTCATTCAGTATCTCATAAAAATTCAAAATGAGTAATAATGATCAAGAAATTTGTGCTATTTCATCAGATATTACCGAGCGAGCAAATATTGTGATGAATAATTTACTGCCAGCAAAATCGAGAGAAAAATACGAATATAATTTCGACAATTTTATGAGTTGAAGAGAGAATAAAAACAACTACGTTTTCCTAAAACGTTCTTCTCGTTTATTTCGAAGATTTAGCAAAAACTTTAAAACCATCGTCATTATGGGAAATTTACTCCATGTTTAGAAATACCCTGAATATTAAGCAACTTATTCAAATTACATGTCTCTCTAAAACGCAAATCTGATTATAAATCGAAGAAATCGTCGACGCTCACCACTGAACAAATAAATCACTTCATTAAGGGAGCTCTTGACGGCAAACATTTGTTTTCGAAGGTAACACAACTCCACTATTTCCTTTTATTCAATTTTTTGAACTTTTTGCAACAATTTTTAAAATACTAAGACACACCATAAAGGATAAAACTGAATTATTCAACCTCACCAGCTAAGAGCCAATCATATTTCACTCGCCTCTAAAGCAAACCCACTTCCGTTAATTCTATGGACCCACAAATGGTCTGACAATATTAACCAATTCAGTAATCCATCCTTTTGTCAACCTGAACAACTGCATCCATTTTAAATATCAAATAGATTGTGGAAGGGCATCTCTATAGAATTACATTTCCGTCACTGTTTCTATATGTCCATTGATAATTATTCCTACAGACTACTTGAGACTAGTTTTATCGTTTTGCTTCATTTTATCCTTGGAATAGTTTGAATCAAGTTTCAATTTATCCTGTTTTCACTGGGAGATTATCATTTGAAAAAGTTATGATTAAATTTGCGAAAGAACGAAGGAAATTTCCTCATAAATTTTTTAATATGTCATAGCAGTAGATTTTAGAGTCATTGATTAGGAATTTAACATCAACCATCTTGCATTTTTCATATAACACCATTTGGATTACTGTGTGTACTTTTTCTTACATACAGTATATCGTAACGTGTAGCTGTAATGGAGAATGTCGTGAATAATTTAGATGATGAATATTAATTTATAGATTGAAAATATGTTTATGGTAAATACTTGATTTATTGATTCAAAATTGAATTTTTTAATAAAATTATGGATTTTTTGTTAAACAAATATTCTATAGATTGATTTTCAACAATGAGACTCAGATTATCGACTCAAAACGAAAAAACATTGTTTATTCTTTCCATTTATATAGAAAAATTATTTATTATGATGTATTTGATATCGAATTCGTAATCATAGACTAAAATAACCTATATTGAGACATATAATGAAGTCTATGATAAAATACCGATTGCTCCGAAATTCCAGGAGTGAATATGGGATGAAAATGATACTACTGTGTAATTTTCACTAAGTTTATTAATTGTTAGGACCAGTTTCGGTTTATTAGACCATTCTCTCATTTTCTGATTACATAGTCCGAAATCACTGGAATCACAATATGGATCACTGTTGGATAGACGAGGAATATATCAGTTGAATTGACACTCCTGTCGAAGTTTTTATATCGGACAACTGTGGAGAACTTTCCTCGAAAGAATTACAGAACACATAAGTAAATATTCAAATAGAAACACCTTTTTCAAATTGCTATTATTGATGACTCCATAGCGTTAAATAATTTTCATTTTCGAAACGATAGCCCAAAAACAAAGCATTCGTAATCTGCCACAAAACAGTTTTCTTTCGACCTGAAATAGGTCTCATCAGCGGTATCTACTTTATAATGCCAGAAAGTGTAATTTGAAATATTCTGCAATTACCTTGCAAAAGAATTGTGAAGACTTCAAGCAAATCTTGGTGGCAGTTAGTTGATTATAATAACGATTTCTTTTTAAAATATCATATAGTTCTTGATAGTGAACCTAAATAATGTTTATTGTGTCGCAGAAATTTTTCTTGAACAAGCAAAATGTCGCAGATGTTTCAATTTGTTTTACATATTTTTTTGTATTGAAAATTGAGTAGTGGTAATATTTTTTTGAACCTATTTCTATGTCTGGAATAAACTGTTTCCATGTAACATTGGTTTTCTGTTGATTTTGAGATACAGATTCTGTGAAACATGTTCTTCCTTACGAATCAGTAGACGGTTTTCCTGAAAATCTTGAGAAGAAAACTAGATTAGATAATTTGGGAAACACTTTCCGCATGAATGGCATTTTACAAGTATTGTTCATGACGAATAATTTCAAGAACGAAGTTTCAACGATGAACAATATCAGACCATTAATATAATCTTCCTGCAGTTGTTATTCACTGTGGTTATGGCATTGATTCTAGTCATTAATACGTATTGGTTAAAGTCGAAACTAACTGGTTTAACTTTGACAATAGTCGTGTCACTAAATATTCTGGCGATATCTTAAATTTCTTGGAGCCTCTGAAGGAGTGGACATTGGCAGATCAAGACCTTCAGATGATGTGGTGCTGCAGGTTTTTTCGGGTTTTCCTGCAGCTGAAAAAGCAAATGCTCCACGAGAATTAATGAAGTCGCCCCGGAGCGCCAATTAAAATGTGTTGCTTCATAATTTCATGATTTATATTACTACTTTCTTTTAAATATACAAAGTTCAGTCATAAAAAAAATCGTCACTTGTGTTCGAAATAGTGCTCATTATGCACTCTACTATCACATCTCTCTCATAAAGTAAATAACAGTTCATTCAAATTGATTGTTGAATTTATATTTTTTAAAGGTGGAGTCTTTCCACCTACAGAACTAAGCGAGACGTTAGACTCGTTAAGAAGGCAATTATGTAGGAAGCTTAAAAATTGAGTCAGTGGAATATACTTCGCCATCAGTGGATAATTACTGGCGCTAGCTAGACTGAATTATCAAGAAAACAAATCCATCTGACGAGCCCAAAGTGAATTAGTGACTTTTATATTTTAAATCATTTCGTTAGCAAGTAGGTTGTTTTACGAGGAAAGTCAATTACAAAACAAACTATACCATTTTCGGCTGAACGGTATCCAACCAACAAAAAATTTAGCCGAAACAAAGATAGCTGTATGATCAAAGCATGATCACTACACACATTTATATTTTCCTCAAAACGATGATCAGCCACAGTCCGTCGCGTATTTCTGATATGTACCGCTCGTGGTGGAATCAAATGTGCCAAGTCACTTCCTGTGAAAGTATATGTAGAAGAGAGACAAATCTCCAACCTTTCTACGATGTTCCAGGCTATCAAGTTTGCACGTTATGTTCGCGTCTCCAATCAGGCGAATGGCTCTTTTCAGGATGGAAGCATCAAAAGTTGCTGTAGTGTATAGTTTTCTGGTTCGGAACAGTGTTCCAAGCTTTTGAGAAGCAGCCTTTGCAATTCCAGCGACAT
>WOGN01009770.1:0-10682 GCA_015342105.1 Leptinotarsa texana | reverse complement strand
AATCATCCCAGCAGATAAATTCTCTCGAGAAAAATATCTGGTCGAGGCAGGAATCGAACCCACGGTCTTCCGATCGTGAGTCCGGCGCACTACCACCGCGGCCAATTCCACAACAAAAATAGATATTATTATTATATTAGACAATGGAAGTCTGAACTGGTACAATTCACCATGAAACATCGTCAACCACTTTCAAACAAATGTTCGAAATAATATTTTGTGAAAGTATTACGTTTGGTAGCTAGATTTTCAACAATATGAATAGGTTCACATACACAACACTCCATACATTTCCATCATTACAACTGACTCAGTACTTTCGTTAGTAAAAGCTTGGCAATTTTTCTTTTGCCACAATAGCCGACCTCAATTGCTACGACGATAAAACAAAAACCATGTTCATATCTTTAAAGCTCTGATGCAAATGCGATTGGAAATTCTAGCGAATTTTTTCTCGCCATTCTCGGAGAACTTTACCTTATATAAAATCACAAGTTCCGCAACAGCTCACCATACACCAGCTGCATGTATTCACAGTGAACAATGAAACTTCTTTGGAAATGTGTGTCAAATACAGTCAACTATGTTAAGTGGTGTACATTGAAAATGATACTTGAGATTGAATGACTAAAGTATGACATAATAAAAAAATCGATATAATGTTTTGCAAAATATATAAGTATATACCAGTACCGGTGTAGGACAACAATTATCGCTATATTTTTGAAAGACTTTGTGGAGGCATCAATGTTTCTTACTAGTTTTTGGGATATCTGACTTTTCAGTACATGAAAAACTCAAACTTGAAAACTTAAAGTTGAATAAAGTTAAATAAAGTTATATAAATAGAAAAACTGCTCGATGTGATAAAGGGTAAAAAGAAAAGTAGACTCCAGTATTATTGTAAGTAAGTACATCAACGGGTATAGATCCTTCTGGTCGGTAGCTGAAGCTGTTTATCATTACTTTACAATACATACAGTTCGACCACTAACACAAGCGGATGGTTCAATTGCAACAACAGCTATAGAAAAACCAAATCTACCAGCTGAACAATTTGCGTCCCAGTCCACAGACGAATTTTTTGGAAAGGCACCATCCACTACTCCCACACTAGAATCAACAATACTGGAAATTACTTGTCGACAGCGCCTAGTCAGGCGAATTTTGAAACAAGTCAATATCTAGAAGGCGTCTGGCTCTGACGAAGTGCCTGTCATCCTACTCAAAAAGTGCGCAAATGGACTCGCACCAGTATTTTGCAGACTTTGCAAACTGTCTTATAAGAAATGGGTTTTTTCTTCTTGTTGGAAGATTGGTCGCGTTCACCCTTTTCCCAAAAAATGGCAAAAACAAAATCTTCCAAATAACTATAGACTAGTCACTTTGCTATCAGTAATATCAAAAATCATGGAGAAAGTCACCACCATATCCTCTAATATATGGCAGGCTTCAACATCTTGAGCGATCATCAACATGGCTTTCGAAAACAAAGAACAGGCGACCTTCTATCGTATGTAACCCATATTTGGAATAACACAATCTAGAAACATGGAGAATCGAGAACTGTTGCGCTTAATATTTCTAAGGCCTTTGATCGTATGTGGCATGACAGTTTGCTGGTCAAACTTTGATGCTATGGCTTGTCGGATCATTTTTGTGTTAAGCTGTTCAGCTTCCTGAAAGAACGTTCTCTACAAGTGGCCGTTGATGGATATCTCTCGAATACTGTCCCCATAAACGTTGTTGTTCTTCAGGGATCCATATTGTTTCCAACCTTCTTTCTATTGTATATCAACGACTTTTGGAAAAAATCAAAAATCCAATATATTGTTTTGCTAACGACAGCACACTTGTCAAGTCATTCTATTTGGATTCTAGGACATTGGCTACGGATGCACATCTTCACTGGCAGCAGGAGATTGCATATCTCAATAAGGATCTAGAAGTGATTTCGACTTGGAGTGGAAGTAACAATGACAATATGCGATGACCCAATAGCAGAAACTCATCAGTGATAGTGGAAACGAATAATACCGCAGCGGCAGCACCGAGAAGACTATGGCTGTACGTAGGAAAAAGTTTGCCGCATTCTACAGAACAGGGGATAAAAGCATAGGTACCTAGAAAATAAATCACTAGGAAACTCATTTAACGTCGAAAAATTAACTTCTCATGGCAGACTCAACTCTAATAGAGTAGAAGCTGACGATGATCTTCGGGACTTATTATATACTTCTTCCCATTGGCCGGAAGGAGTTCTTGTTAAAAAGTTTACATTTCGCAGGAAAGAAACTGAAATTTACAACCAACGGGCCTTCTAAACAAGTAGGTACTATAGTTTTTGACAATTTGGCAATTTCACGAATACATCCTCGCAACACATTTTACACGACAAAACCATATATATGGTGGCAGAATAATATTCATCAAAAAAGAAATTGAATTCAAATCAGATATTTCTATGAATAGACTTTCTGTAGAATTAGATTTTGAAGCTTGTGCAATATAGTTTCAAACAGAGTCCAACAAGTTCAGTTTAATTTCAATTTATAGATCGCCAAATGGAAATATTGAGACATTTTTAAACAGACTCTCTCTCTCACAAAGATCACAATTTAATTATATGTGTACGAGAGTTGTCATAATATCAACAGCATTTACAATAATTTTATAAATATAATTCAATATCTAATCGATTTAGCATGTCCAATGGTTGAGAAAAAAATTAAAGGGAAAAAATATTGCAAAAGGATGGTTGAATAATGATATCATCTCTATGAGTAAGGACTTGAGAAATATTTTTTGCTCAATGCGGAATTCTGGTGATACCCATTATAGCAAAGTCTATAAAAAATATTAAAAATATATGTACAATTTTTTCAAATATATATATACAATTCACTAGATGAATTTTGACCTATCGAAGGCATTCGAAATTACTGACCTGGAGATAATCGAAAATAAATTATATTCCCTTGGTTTTCGTGGAAACTTCTTGTCATGGCTTATGTCATACATGCGCTTCAGGAAAATATCAGTTAAAATCGGAGATCATACGTCTGAATATTATGAGATGGACCGGGAAGTTCCTCAGGAATCGATCTTATTTCATTATTTACTTATTCATAAATGATCTACCTGCTACATCAGTTCAAATTCAGTAGTTCTCTATGCAGATGATACTACATTGGCCATTGATGCCGATAGTCCTGAAGACTTACAAAAAAAACTAAATAATTTAGTACAAGAATTCATGAATTGGTGAAAAGAAATTTTTTGATAGTGATTGCAGAAAACAGTCTGCAATCCATTCTAGGTCAAGTGACTGATATTCAAGTGGCTGTTAAAAATAGCACTATTCATCTCTCTGAAGTTACGAAATTTCTTGAAACGTATATAGATATTGGAATGAGTTAGGAAAACAATATTCTATCTATTCTATCTACTGCAACATTTCTTATAATACCCATAACTGGGGATGTTCTAGTAACTCGAGCAGAATAATTGTTTCCCAAAATAGAATTATTCGACTCATTGTCAATCTAAAACCAGATGAATCGTGTCGACCATATTTTCAAAAATATACAATTTTAACAGTTCCATGTATTTATGTTTTCAACAAGTTGCAACAAGTTGAGATGTATCAAACAGTTTTTCATTGCCATGGTTACCCAACTAGAAACGAAGATCTCATCAGCTTTCCTGCACACAGCTCATCAGTCTATGAAAAAAGATAATACTCCGTACTGACCGTACGAAGCTGTGGCAATAACTCCTGATGCACTACGCCACGGTAATCAAAGAAAGCATTGAGCAAAACTTTGACATTTAATCCAGCTTGGCGTGCTATTTTTGGTCTTGGCTCTTCTGGGCTCTTTTATTGGGATTGCAATCTGGTTACGATGTCATATCTGGATCGCCGTTCATGTCATTTAATAATTTCTCAGCGATGCTGAGGCGACAGTTATTTTGCTCAAAATTCAGCAATTTTGGAACGAACTTTGCTACCCCACCCTTCATGACCAAAATTTACTAGAAAAACTGCATATCATGAGCCAACCGATATGCAGAAATCCTCAGCAACTTCTCTTATAAAGATTCGACGATTCTCCATACCAATTTCCTTCACTTCCTCAACATTTACGAAAAAGCTACTATGATAGCGAAACATGTCGTTATATATTTTTTGCAAATAATATTTGTGAAGATCGAAACGTAAAATGTAGTTTATGAAATTAAAATGGAATATGATAGTCTGTTTGCAGTCCGGGGAAAATGCAGAAGCAGCAAGCAATTTGTATCACGGGAGGTATCCAGAGAGAAGACAACCAACCTTTTCAGAGACATTTTCGCAAGATTCCAACACAACCTAATTGATCGTGGTCAATTTGAAAAAAAAAGATCAACATTATATGAATCAAATAGTGATAAGGGGTTGGAAAAAATAGTCGGTAGGTCTGCTGATAATATCTACAGGCTTACCAAGAACTGAATAAAAACACTTTTGTATAATTTCCACTTATTATTTCATTTTTATGACCGGTTTCGGGTTATATCCCAATAACAAGTATAAAACTAATTAGCTAGTGAAAATTTTGGTAATAATTGGATACCTCTGAGGAACGTTGAAATATATTATTTTTGAATTGCCGACCAATTCTAGATACGAATTGGAAGCGACAGTGATGCAAAGTCTCGCTTCTCTCACTCCTATTGGACTGATTAATTCGGCAAAACAACTCCAGGTATCGCCTTTGTGTAGGAGAAGCTGGTAGACATGTGGAACACCTTTTCTGAAGGAATATATTCCTTAGTTTGTTCTTTATGAATATAATTTATAATTTTCAAGTTTCATTGTACAACTAATTATTGTGTGGTATGGTAAAATAATATGTAACTCCTGCTGTAAACATTCATGGAATTCAGTGAGAAAAAGGTTTACCTGTTTATGACAAAAAAAACCTTTTGCTCTCTGAACGTTAGATAATCCCTTAAAAAATGTGAAATTGCTTATCAGGGCTGGCTGCGCTCACCTACAATTTATTCTAAGTAAACTAATTGCGGTGTAAAGTCGGCTTTTTGATATCGCCGCTCACTTGCAGACCTACAAAATCCTCGCATTTTATTTCTTTTTGTCGGAACGTTTTACATAGTTTGTTTCAATGCAATCGGAAGATAGCCTTTCTTCGAATCTGTTCAACTTAAACTAATTATACCGCTACCGTGTTGGTAGGAGCGAACGTTTTTGTTTTCTTAGTTGGATGGTGGGCGGAGTTGTTGCTTAATCATTTAAGATTATAGGATATTTACGTTAAAAAGAAAATTGTCATTTTTGGTAATTTCATATATCGGACATAACAACGTCAAAATTCCCAGTGAAATGCGTACAACAGCAACGAAACTAGTAAAATTTCATTTTGTAAGTTGCTAAACTGATAGTTGAATTTCAGACGTTGCCGATTCGAAAAAGACTCGAAAACTGTCAGCCTTTCTTTTCAGAACTATTCATTTATTTTGATAAGACCTGTGTATATTCAATATTCCTAAAGCATTGTCGAAACAACTTCAACAAATAGTAGCATCTTTAATAGACTACTTTGAAATAGAACGCGAGAATGGAGGACCTTTACTTCCACTAACTAAGTTATATTAATTGTATTAATTACCTATCCTACATCTATCATGAATAAACAAAAATTATACAGCAATTATGTAAATATTGGGTTAATTTGAATATTTTTTTATTTCAGAGGGTTGCAGATGCCTTGAAGTTGAGTATTACTACTGTAAACCGTATTGCGACTAAATCTAATAGAGGTGGAGTATTCAGCATTCCATCGAAACAGCGAAAACCGGTGAAACCAATGGTAGATATTGATAATTTCGATTAAACTGCATTTCGAAATGTGATCTATGATATGTGTGAAACCAATAACTATTTTGTATTGAATTTCAGGAAAACATATCAATTTGAAAACTTTGAAAAATGAACTGGAAGAACATGATCTTTTCGAATGTTGTAAGATATCTTTATGGAAAATTCTGAAGAAAAATGGTTTTACATACAAAAAAGTCAATCTTCGTCGTGGTTTGATGAAGCAATGAAATGTATACGCTTTTAATATTATTACATAAACTTTAAGCAGAGAGTTTACGACAGTTTGTATTTTTGGATGAAACTTGGGTATTTAAAGATGGTATCATTGGGCGATCCTGGCAAGATTCCAACGTGAAAGGTGTATAAATGACTAATGTTGCTAGTGCAAGCTAAATACAGTAATTTCTGATTTTTTTATTTCCAGTATGAATCTCATGCTGAATGCAGTATCGTGGAGCAGACATAATTATTTGTTCAAAAACCAGAAATTGTGATTATTACGGAGAATGAACCAAGAAATTTTTTTTGCATTTGTTAGAATACCTACTATTAATAAATTTGGAAGAGCCATCAGTTATAGTCATGGATAATGCAAGTTATTACAGCACTATTATTAATAAAGCTCCAACAACAGTATCGAAGAAAGCTGATATCTAAGAATGGGTATCAATCAGTAACATTCCCTTTTTTATTACTTTCCTCGAATTACAATTATTTTCAGAATTATAACATTGATTGTAAGTCACAAAATGAATTTGAAACTTTATAACTTCTATTTAATCATCTGCGAGCGCTTTCGACAGCTGGTCGTACTGTCATCATCTAGCTTGGCTAGCCTACCTTGGCTTCTTGGGGCAAAAGTAAACCTATAGGCCACATGACAGCAAAGGTGAGTTGGTATTCATGAACGAGACAACTCATATATTCAGATAATGAACTTGATAATTCTGTCCAGACGTATCGTCCTAGACATTACTTCCAGTGAACTCTTTCCATCTGATATGAAGTGTTTCACTTTAGGCCTTCTTTTATCTGGATGCCATTTTCTCGTGTTAGTATTGCTGTGAGACCAGATTTCTTTGCATAAATGCCCAATACAGTAGTAGCAGTAGTTAGTAGTTACCCGCTGTTGAGCCGATTACGATTGTTGTACCGACAGAACACTGCATACCTAAGTTTGTAACTCTAGGATCATTCTTGTTCTTCAAGCCTTAGAATTGAAACATTTGTGCTATAGGTGTAAAATAATGTATATCTTATGAACATTTTGGCATTGTTTACAATTGGAAAAGTAATATCTTCTCACATCTGACACTTTGTGGCCTCAGGAGGTCAAGGCTTCCTGCAAGTATTGTGGGGAAAGTCCTATATTGACGGTTGATAAAACTTATGAATTGGCAGATAAGTCAGAGGATTTGTTGACAAGTTTGGAACCGACTGAGAAAGGTGTATATATTAGGATAAGGAATTATAAATATTTTGACTGGGTTCGAGTATGATTAAATTGGTTACCGATTAGAGTATATTTCCCGTTTTTGTTCTGTATGCAGTATAAGCTCCAAGGTTGATAAAACGGGTGGCGCTCTCTCCTCTATCTTACCCACGCCCTTCTTCACTGTTTGAAAGCTGGCAGCCTACCCTGGGAGCTAGGCTCTCTAATCCCTAGTAGCCACCCTCACGCCGAGTTGTAGAACAACAAGGAATCGTTTACGAATTGACTAAATTAATACATAAGAAAAAAAGAGATGTAACAAATGGAAGTCCGAACTAATGTAATTCATCATGAAACATTGTCAATCACCTTCAATTATATATTATTTCTACATCTACTCAACTATTATAAACCCCAGGTATATAGTTAATTATAATCACTTAGAGAAGAATTAACTTTATATGTATGATATGCCTGAAAAAACTAGGATAACATTAGTCTCTAAGGAAACAAGTTCAGTAATGGTGATATATTCAAATCCATTTGGTCATTCAGTAAAATATTTGGACTTTTTCAACGTGACGGTCCGTGACTTTGTTCATGTAAGGCAAATAGACTGTGCCTACTTCTGATTGCTGTATCGTGGTTGGAGTTGGAGTATTTCTTCTTGAATGTAGAGCACGTTCCACACGTGTTTTCATCATAGCACGTTTTTTGTCCTGGATGATGGTTTGAGTTCTTGTTGAGACAATGCTCAGTATGAGTAGGTTTGCGATACACTGTGTGACCTAGTTTCCGATCAGTTATTCTGATGACCGCTATAAGATCAACAGAAAAAATCATATATACACTTCGTTTCCTTTCTCTCTATGATAAACCAGATATGAGGATGGATAGAATTGATGTGGCGTAGAAACATTTCACATGACTCCAAATAACAAATCTGGCATCAATATAGCGAAACCAGTAGGTAGGTTTCGATGGAGTGGTGCTAAGTGTTGTTTGTAGAAATGTAGAAATTTGCAATCACAAGACTGGGAGGACTTCCCAAGCGTTATTCCAGTCGAAATATGTAGTGGTGCTGTGATGTCCCTTGAGTCAGCGGGAACTCGGATATCCTTATCGACGAGTTCCCGCTGGCGATCAGATAAAGGACAGCCCACTGCCAGAGACGACTAGAAATAAATAGTTCTACCTGTACTCCAAGACTCACCCGAACCTGATCCAACCAACGAACCATCTACAACGGTACCCGGACCACTCGCAACAACTTTACTGATGACAACTCCACCCACATACAAGAACAACAATGCCCAAGGAATGTGAGAAGACCCACTAACCAGAACAATATAGAGTGAAAGCATTGTACCCACCAAAACCAAACATAAACACCCAGCAGCAAGAAATCACAAACCACTAACCTAAATTAAGCTTGGTAATTGTAAATTAACACAACACCTGAAGAGGTATATTTTGTTTCGGGGCCCCACAAAAAACTCATATAATACTTACCTACCAACAATAATAGAAAATAAACGTATTCGATCGATTCCTTGAGAATTTTTTTTGGATCTGTTCCAACGACTCCTTGACTGGTACCATGGAAAAGAGTGGAAATGAATAAATGTATTGGATAGTGTCAAGAAATAGGCGAACAGAAAACTATTTTTCAAAGTTTTTAACATGTTTGGCTTTTCAAAGTATTCATATTTTTGGGACGACAAAAAATATATTCTAACGCTTTTTTATTGAATGAAACGTTCGCAATACCCAAAAGATCATTTATAGAAGACACCATCCTAGATGCCCCTCAAGACATAGTAAACAGTTTTGCTGCGTTCTTTAGCAGTGTTTTCTCCCACCATACAAATCTTGAGTCCAACTATGATACTATGACAGAAGAAACACCTTTCACAGAGGTACAAGTAACACTTTCACTTAGGAAATTATTCAATGAAATGCCTTCTGGATATGATCTTATTCCCAGCTTCCTAGTGAGAGACTCTGCTTCGGGTTTTGCTTATCCATTGTCAAAAATATTCAACACAATCTCAAGTAAATCTCATCTTCGTGAATGATGGAAACAATCAAAAATCTGTCCAATTCCTAAATCTGGAAACCCAGAGAATATTCAGAACTTGAGACCAATATCTATTCTGTATAACTTTGCAAAGGCCTTTGATATATCTGTGTATCACAAGCTAATGCCACAAGTCAAACCCCTGATCTCTGCAAACCAGCATGATTTTCTAGCAAAAAAATCCATTGTATCGAATCTCTGCAGTATCAAGCAGTTTTTGATAGAAGTAATGGACAGAAAAGACCAAGTTGACGTTATATTCAAAGATTTTGCAAAGGTTTTCGACAGAATTAGTCATTCCATCTTACTAGAGAAAATAGCTCAAATGGGTTCAGTCTCTCACGAACTCAACTTCCACACTCTTATTTGGATCAGAGAACTAAGTTTTTTATAATGGATTTGCATCTACACCATACTTATCACCATCCGGTGTGCCACAAGGCTCCAATCTGGAACCCCTGATTTTCGTCATGCTCATAAATGATCTCACCTTCGAGCGGCAACTTACTTTTTGCAGAAGACTTGAAGATCTTTTCACAAGTTTAAAGTGCTGCTCTTACCCCCAGTCTCAATTAGACGTGATAGATAACTGTTGTCAAATCAATAAATTTGCAATGAATGTTAAGAAGTGCAAAAGTTTGCTCTTTGCCACGTAATACCAATATTATTGAGTAGCAGGTTGACATTTGTTAGCCACACCAAAACTGTCGCGGTGTCGTCTGGAAAAACGTTTGACTTTGTTCTGAGCAACTGTAAATCATTCACCAATATTACCGCCTTAACCATACTTTATACATCTCTAGTTCGCTCCAAGTTAGAGTACGCTACTTTGATTTGGTATTCTCTGTTATAATGTACATAAGGAAACCTTTAAAAATTTGCAAAGGCTTTTTCTGACGCTTCTTGCATTTAGAATTGATGCCGTGTACCCTGCTAAAGAAACTCACCACTCCACACTACTTCAAAGATTCGGTCTGCCTTCCTTGGAGCAACGTAGAATTTCATTAAATTTTATTGTGTTATACAAAACTTTGCACTGTTCCATTGATACACCCTCGTTACTAGAAGAAATTCACTTCAACGTACCTCAAGCTACTACACGTAGACAGATCACTTTCTATACCTCTTTTACTAGATCCAACCCTATGAAATTGATGTGTGAAAATTATAATACCCACTATAGTCAATGCGATATTAATTTCGATCCACTGAAGACCATATTATCCAAAATTGAACAAACCATCATCTAGCTTACTGTCTTCATATCATCTTATTTACAAATAATATAT
>WOGN01009769.1:0-10682 GCA_015342105.1 Leptinotarsa texana | reverse complement strand
TGTCAAGACTTTGACCTTGATCCGCACATTCTTTTCGTCAATATTAATCTAATGTTGAAATCAGGGAAACAAATCTGTTTTTCCGTTAATCAGCTGTCGCTCCCATTCGAACGACAACACTCAGTAGTTGAGAAACTTGCGTGAGCTAAGGACTAACGAGGTCTTATCTATTAACGTGTGATACCAAGAATCCAATACATTGCTTTGATGACGATAGCACACTTGTCTCGTCATTCCATTTGGATTACAGGACATCGGCTACGGAGGCACATCTTCACCGACAGCAGGATGTTGCATATCTTAATGAGGATCTAGAAGTGATTTAGAATGGAGGTGGAAGTAACCAGGTTCAATTCAATGCCACAAAAACCCAGGCATGTGTCCGAACCGGATATAATAATGTCAGGTCAGACAATTCCGCTTTCTGCTTCGATATGTTTGTTGAGGGTTAAAATGGACAGCAAAGCTTGGAAATATGTTCCGAACCATAAAACTATACTTACCTCAGCAACTTTTGATGCTTTATACAAGCTCAGATCAGACATTAGGAGTATTGTTCTCATGCATGGAGCTCTGTCCCCAAATATGTCCCGAAGTTGCTGGATTCCATCCAGAAAAGAGCCATCCATCTGATTGGAGACGCTAACATCACGTGCAACCTTGAAGGCCTGGAACATCGAAGAAAGGTTGGAGATTTGTCTCTCTATAGCTACTTTAACGGAAGGTGTTCAAGTGACTTGGGACAGTTGATTCCATTAAGAGCGATATATATCAGAAATACGCGACGGACTGTGGCTGCTAATCGTTTTGAGGTTCAACTCAGGACATCTCGAACTTCATTGTTTAAGAACCCTTTCATCTGGAGAACTGCGTTTATGTGGAATAAACTTCAGCGATTCAAACTGCTATCTTGTGAATCGCTACTTATAGGCACCGCGCTGAGAGCGCTTCAAGGATTTTATTGTAGTGCTTGTGTTCTGTCCTTAAAAAAACTCATCTGTTGAAATTTACCAATTTTTTCCTGTATTGAGCTATTATGACTTTATTAAGAAAGCAATATTTAGCTTCAATGTCGGATTATAGAATATATCAAAAAGCAAATGGGGCAGATCTCGTGATCTGTTGCCTTTCTTCATCATTTTGATAATTCGTGTTTCTATCGAAGTAAATATAGATAGATAATTCATATTACTATTATTGATGAATTAGTATTCAAATAATTCAATTACTTTTGAATTGTTTATAACAGAGAGCAGATTTCAAACAGATTTTTTTAAAACAGGAATAGGTTCTACAAAAAAACTTAAAATGTACAAGATTTCGCCAATAGGATGCTGAAATATATTTAAAAAGAGTTTGAAAAGGATTCTTTGAAGTTTGGAGCACGAGAGTACATAGTAATCCATCTACATTGAAAGTACTTCAATAACAATTGAAAAGGTACTGTCTATTAATTTAATGAAAGTAAACAACAGTAGTTCAACTCACGGCTAACCAGTTTACAAACAAAAAGGAGAGAGTTATCAACGGGTGCTTGAAAATTGTTATTCTGTCGTTTAGGAATGATTATACCTTGTGGAACAAATTGGTACTGTAACATTGTGCTGGAATTCGAGTTTTAATTGAATACTTTTGTTTAAAATTGGATTTGTCACATTCGCTTAAATATCTACTACTGTTTATACATTTCAGTCTATTCCATTCGTAATATTTATATAAAATATACAAAATTAGTTCACATATAAATAATGTTTATACACAACAGTCTATTTCATTTGGTTTCGAACTGATTTATTTTATTTATTTTTATACATCACAGACTTTGTCGATAAGAATTGTAATTCTTTTGGCAGTGATTCAAATATCTGTTATGAATATAAATTCAAAATCAAAGTGTATATATGGATTTATCCTTTATTTCTACATCATGCAAGCATCACAATGTATATTTTTATGATAAATTACATAATAATATATTTTAACAAAATTAGTAACATGACGTGTACAGTTCTGTAAAAATAATAGATAAAGTGTGCATATGTAATAAACAAAATCTAGTCAAAGTTAACAATTGGTAATACAATAATTTGTTATCTTCGTCATAAACATGTATATGTAGCAATAAGCTGGTGTTTTGGTATCTATTTCAACATTTGACACAATGGGGTTTGCCGGCATCTACTTGGAATGACTGATCTTTCATGATTGGCTTGGAACATCTCTGAAAACAAAGTAAGTGTAAGTAATTTCAAATCATTTACCCAAAACGGAATTATAATCGTGATAGTTCACACGCATTTATTTCATTTGATTATATACAAATCAAATTAATAGAGGTAATCAACTACTCAAAAAATAACCTGAGAAGAATCATTGAAGAAAAACAATGTCACAATTTATTATGTTGCAGGAAAAATTATAGAAAATCCTTCAGAATGAACCAAGAATTTTTGAATTTCTATTCCATATTGAAATTTATATTACCTTTGTAGACAATTTTTGAGGTATAAATACGAATCACATACATTTAAAGTAGAAATATACTTCAGTTGGATACGAGTTCATTTGTAAACAAATTACAACTACTTAAATGAAATGAATAAAAACACTTTTGTTTAAATACCACTGATAGATTTTATTTATATGAGCGGTTTCGGGTTTGACCCCATTTTCAAGTATAAAACTGAAATCTGAAGTTTGAAATATCGGTTATACTAGACTTTTCAGGTATGCTGCAAGGAAATGTATTTGAGAGACAGGTAGTTGGGCGAACCAGGATGCCACCTTTTAAAATTCCACACTGAAAATTCTAGAGGTTATTAAACTCATAAATTCAAAATAGCAGACCTACATAAATCGAGTTGTTCGTTTAGGGGTATATGTTTCTGGTTTTTAATAGATTTGTTAATTTCCATGGCCTCCAACAAATTGATTTTTTTTTCATTACATATGTGTAGGATTTTGAGGTTATCTTCATTTATCTTGTGGTTTGATTCTTGAAGATGTTCGCACATGGCTGATTTTTTAACCAAACAGACGTGTTCACACAGTCTTATGTCAAAATTTTTACCGGTTTGGCCTGTATATACTGCAGAGCATTCGCCACCCTATTCTGTATATACCCGATTTTTTCATTCTATTCCGTTTGGGTTTTGCATTAAACAGGATTATACTTAAATTATTATTACTTGTGAAAGCTGTTGATATTTTGTATTCAGAGAAATAATAATAAATATTTTCTGAAAATTTACCTGAGTAATTGATGCTACTGTACTGGACTATATTGTGTTCTCAGCAGTTTAGGTATAGTGTATTCATAAGTGTTTTGTGAGTTTTACCTGAAATTATTTCTCTAAATACAAAATTCACTTCAACAAGTATCAAGCAACTCTCAAGACAGGATGTTGTTGGTTAAACTGAACGAGCTATCAAAACTCGTTTTGAAGAACACATGATATTCAATTAAAAACACATAAAATGTTCTATTTGAAAATGTCAAATGAATATTGTGTTTGAGTTTTGAGTCATCCAGAACTAGAAAAAAGCATATACAGGATTAATCGGACTATAGAAATACATGTATGGTATTTCATTAACAAAACTTTGAAGCATGATATTGCCATTTGGTACCTTATAAAATCGTAAACTCTTCAAAAAGCGAAACATGTCTTATAAGTTCATGGAAAGTTTCATGGAAAAAAAAATGTTTTGAAAGCTTCATGTGACACATATTCTTTGTATTTTAGAGGGAGATAGTTAGAAATTGTTGTATGTGGTAAATATTCATGTGGTATGTGGTAAATTTTTTATTTTTACCATTCATTTTTCAATAAGGTAATAATGAAACGAAAACTAATATTTCTGCGTTGCGTTTCGAACTTAATCATATTTTTTTTGAAAATTGTAGAATCATCTCATCTGTTTTCTATTACGGTTTTATTATTGATTAGCTAACCTATAACTTGTAAATAAACAAAGTTGATGATTCATTCAACGAAATGACGTTTCAGAATTCCATTTCTGAGTATACACTAATGCCTAGCTTATGACAATGTTTCGAAATATATCGTCTAAAAATAATTCAACTTTGGCAGATTTACACACTAATTTGAAACACTGAATTACGAAATTGTTTCGCCATGGGATAATATATAATTTTCTGCCATGAATTGAAATTATGAATTGTTTATGGGAAGTGAAAATGTCATACAGGGGAAAAAAGTGAATAACATGTATGACATTTAATTTTTATGGCAGATGAAAATATTTGTATGTTAAAACTAATACAAATATTTCCCTGATCCACAAGATGAATAAAAGGTTATTTTTTTACGTAACTTTAATATTACTGATTTTTCAAAATAAGTTCAGCATAAAAGATCTCTATATTGAAAACGATAACTGTTAGGGCATTATTGACAAAAATATGTTTTCGTGCCATATTGATTTTACTCGATATTATGTATAGCCTGACTCAACGACAACGGATTGTTGTAAACAGTTTTAGTCATCTGCTGATGACTAGCTGAGCGAAACGCGGGATGAGAGACAGCTTTTTTGTTCTGGTGAAGAAAAAGTGTTTTCAATCGATTTATTTCACGCCGGAGGTTTCAAATTGTACACATCAAACAATGGACTAATCAAACTCATTCGGCCACTATTTAGTAGGTACTTCTGTTTACACGTTTGCTAACATCTGATAACATATGGTTATGACATCGAAACCAAAATCCAACCATCCCAAGGGAAGAGCCCAGGAGAGTCAAGACGAAAGAAGCACGCCAAGTTTGATTAAATGTCAAGATTTTGCTTACTACTTTCTTCGATTACTGTGGCGTTCTCACCACAGGAGATCTTGCCCTATGAAAGTACGGTCAATAGAGACTGTTGCTAGTGAAGCTATGCACCGCTTGTGAGAAGCAATACGAAGAAAACGTCTGATATTATGGGAAAACAATTCATAGCTTGTTCGGCATTTTTTGTGCAAAAACAACAGGTTAATCATGCCTCAGCCACCGTATTCCCGAGATATGCCCCCGCGACTTTTTTTGATCCTGAGATAGAAGAGACCCATGAAGGGATGGCGTTTTGCGACGATTAAGGAGATAAAAACCGGATAGCTGAGAAAGATCAAGGACATACCAAGAAGTGCAGAACCGCTTCGAAGATTGGAAAAAACGCTTGCACAAGTGTCTTATATCTTAGGGGGACTACTTTGACGGAAACAAAATCGAAACTGATGAATAAATGTATATTTTTTGAGAAAAATGAAAATCTACCTTATTTTTTTACAGATAGTGTATGTCAAAATACTATGATACAGACAGATTTACATTGGCAACGATATTAACCGCATAAAACAATATAGAATGATCATTAATCGTGAAGAAACTGTGTGCACTTCAAGTTTCACACAATTTGATAGTTCAAAAAATCACCTTCCAAAATGAAGCAGAAATTTTGTCAAGAAACATTACTGAGATGTTTCAAATTTATTTGTTATTGATGAAATGTGAATCTATTTCTGTGATTTGGAAACCGATTGTCATTCATGTGTGTTTCAAGACGAACCTAAACCTGCAAAGCACAAAGAAAATCGAAATATAATTAACGTTCATTAGTGAAACGTTGGTATATAAATGAAAAAGATGTACAACTCATTTAGGATAAGGGATTCAACAGGCAATATGACCAAAACAGTATTCACTGAACATAACTTACAGTTTGTAGTTAATAAATATTGAATGTAACAAAAAAAGAGTTGCTAAAAATTTACAAACTTTCTAAGTTGTTGTTCGGTAGGAATCATTTGATACACTTTCAAAATAAATGCAAAAATATATTAGATATATTGGTTTTGGTTTTGAATGTATGTACTTCAAAATGAAATCTGTTGAAATGTCAGCAGTCTTTTTCATTAAAGAGTTGGTGCAGATTCAGTGCATACACTATGTTCTCCGATTTTTCAAAGAGAGTATTTTAAATACACTGCAAGTCACGGTGTCTATGTTTAAAAAAAAGATATTTTGAAAGAATTTTCCGGACATTTTCGAAACGTTTGATGTAAACCGAATATTTAGAGTTTCATATACATGTGGCGAAGTTCAAATGACTGAAAACGTAAGCAGACTGAAGACATATTATCGCCTCAGGTTTGGACATGAATTTAGTTTATCTCTAATTATGACGCCCAACATTTGGAGTTATTTACGAGCATCATTATTATTGTGAACATCAAAAATGAGTTTGCTATCAAAGAACCTTATAGAACCTGTCATGTCCTATCAAAGGCACGTTGATAAACTAAGCTAAGTTGCTTCACTTGCTTTGGATTGCACTGATCATCAACCGAGTTATGACTCACCAGGGTTGAGCTTATTGATATCTGTTTGCTTTAATAACTATTTGTATAAGATGTACGTTCATGTAGAACAGAAACAAGATCGGCGTGAGAATTGAATATCGCAGCGTTGATCGACAACTTGGCTCAATCCTCATAAGGCATGGACAGAAAGCATAAGAAAGAATGATTGGAATATATACAAACATTTCGTTATACAACTAAACCAGACATACTGATCTTTTAGTGATATCCTTGGAAGTTTGTGTTGTCGTACCAAGAAGTTGACTACGGTAAAGTTGAAGATGGTTCATTCAATCATCATTGAATAAGCTTATCTTCTTCATGAAAGTCCGGAACTGTCACCAACATATGAATATGGAAAAGCTAGTGAGTGCAAAGGCACAGATCTGACCACAGAGAGTACTAACAACATGAAAGAGGTGAGCATTTGCTTCAGTTCATTATAACCAACGAATCAGATATTTCAAATCTGAGTGATAATTGAAACATAGAAAACTAATTATAATATTAGGTACTACATGTAAAGTACTACATGTAATGTAACACACAACAATAGAAGAGGCTTTGACAACACCACGAGGATGTTGACCAAACCATTTTATGTGTCATATTCCATGAGATACCTACAAAAAGACCTCAGGTCACAATGAATGATTTTGAAAGAAATACCAGGAGTATACAGAAGCAGAAGGAGAGACTGTGAGAGAGCTACTTTGGGTGTACTTCCGAGGATAAAAATCACAAATATAACACCAAAATCTGGAAGCCCAAAAAGAAGGAACTCCCAGGAAAGATTGACTGGTGATGAATAAAATGTTATATTTTGAGGAAACTGAATGGGCCGGCATCAGATAGCATTTGATCAATAATGTTGTGAAGAAGGCTGGAACACTCATTAAAAACTGTATGTAATACTCAGGATAAACTAGACTCTGTCATACATAGCAGAAAAATGGAGAATGCTTTCAGTCGCCTAATCAATCTCATGTCATTTGTATATAGTGTATTAGAAAAACTACTTTACAGGCATATTAGGGACATATCAAAGGAAACAGTAGTAACATTAAGCTATACTTAGGCAAGTATTGAGTTCACTGTTATGAAATCTTTTTATCAACAAGTTACTACGTCTTCTAGACCACAATGGATTAGGTACTATGTTAGGCAGACAACTAAGTAATCGTGGACCAGGTGAATATAATAGTATAGTAAGGGGACGCTTGCAGTAGGCTACAACTATGGATAAACCAAGGAAGAAGGGCTTAACAAAGGTCCATTCTAATTGGCCATAGTAGTATTTACCAAGGATCTCTACAAAACCAAGGGAGTGAAAGTGATACTAGATATCAGTCTAACCTGGAATCAACATTCAGAAAAACGGAGATAGCATTAAGGCTGATCAACCCTGCTTTTGGAAAGACATATACACCGATGGAAGTGAAACTCATGAGAAAATATGCTTCTTTGATCTAGTGGCAAAATATGACGTGCATTTGCTATTGACCTTGCTATTGACACCCGATTTGGTGCCTACAATTGATTTTTTAAATGAGAACCGTACCATCAGCAACATTGGAAATTTGAATCTACCCTCTAACAGAAGATCAACAGTATGCTAATTTAGACTGAAAAATATCTCGAGTTATGAAGAATCCGGTGAAACAAATATCAAACAAGGTGGGAAGTCTAATAACCAGTTACCTTCTAGAGTCAATTGGGAATGACTATGTGTATAATTTCAAATAGGCCTGCACCTTTTCTTAACCGGTAAACTATCGTTATACGTAAAATAGAAATTTTTGGCATAAGATAAATCTATTGAAAAAACTTTTTGTTTTCAATAGATTTGGATTTCCCAATCATTATGGTTGCAGTTGACCAGAATTTGGACGATTATTAATTTAAAGAACCAATTTCCACACAACAATGCGAAATATACAAGTGAGGTTAGCCTAAATAATAAAAATAAAATATTTTAACATATTTTAAAATTCTTTCTATACATGAATTTAAGTCCCGATATATTCAAAACAGATCTCTTGCATATATGTCTTGAGATTGATATGATTTTTCAGTTGATGAATTTTCCTACCTTCATTTAGTGAAACATTTTTAATGTCAATTTTTATGAATACCTGTAAAGAATTTTTCATCAAATTAATATCCTACATTTTTAAACAAAGCATACCAACAGAATAAATCATGCCAATATATTTTAATTTTCACAAGTTCAACTCTGGTGCATTTTACTCACCGAGCATCTGAAGCACATTTGATGCCATTTTGCATCAAGTGCGATGATGGCCTTGTCTGCGATTGGTTTGCTGCATCCCTTGCATTTATCAGCATGTTTGGCGATGTAGCATTTCTGACAATGAGGAACCCCACCAAGGTCCATGAATTGAGTTCCGATCAACTTAGTTTTGCAATCTTTGCAAACGAAGTGATCTTCGTGCCAATTTACGCCCATGGCCTGCACACATTTCTGTAAGGAAAATGGTGAATGAAGTTTACGTGATAGTATCAACTGAAGGAACAGGAGATGGTTATGGAGTAAGTACGATATCCAAAAATCAGTGAATTTTATTTTATCATTGTTACTTGTTTTGGATATATTCCACGCTGAGCTGAAATATCACACGGTAAAAAGAAATACCTCGTTAGTCCTTAGCTGGCACAAGTTTTGACTTTTGAGAGTTGTCGTTTGTAGGAGGGCAACAGCTAGTTAACGGAAAAATTAATTTTAACAGATTTTTCTTCAGGAATGGGTATCATGAAAAGATGGGAATAAATGCTAATCCCATTATGATGCAGTATTTTCCAGAGACTTGTAATAAACGATCGAGTCAGACGACTCTAAAACATCACAATTCCTTCATTTGATATAAGTATTCATATGTTTTTTAATCCATGAATGCACTTTACCCATTTATTTAGAAAATTTCCAAATGAAATCAAAATTTCAGTGGGTTCGAGGACTTGTAGTCGAGAATTTATGAAACTCCAAAATTTGTCTAACGAATATTTCCTATCAGTATGGTTTTGTAAAATAAATACCAATAATCTTCTTTTTTTTGAAAAGTTCTTCAAAATATTCATTTTCACTGAGATTATAATCCATTTGAAACATCATATTAGGTAATGTAATTAGGTAATGTAAGATGATTTTGAAATATTTAATATAAATTTATGAATTTTTAACCAAAGAGAAATGTTACTCGAATCATTTTGCAACCTGGCAAGAATAAGATAGTAAACCAATTGAAGTTAATTTTAGTGTTAGAGAAGTACAAAACTATTTGATGCCCATGAAATATGTAACATAGTTTCTAAATAATGAAGGCACAGGTTGCACTGATTGTTTTCCTGATTCCGCTTGGACTTTGATTTTGAAATTGAAATTTAATTTCTCTGTTCTGTAAATTAATCGTTCCAAGTTATGTTGTTATTGTTGCGGATGTGCGATATATGATCCTATTTTGATAAAATACTATTATGACTACTATTTAAAAATAACTCATAAGAACCTTTCAACTAAGATACTGAATTGATAAGTATATGGGAAATAATAAATGCGCCGAGACTGAACCTGGCGGTATTCAATTTCTGCACCAATTACTACTGATTTTCATCTTTCTCAAAATTTAAAGATTATTCAGAAAACTTATGGTAATGAATCTACATTGTTTTGATTGCCATATCATAGACTCTCTATTTTAACTCCTTCACGACTCTCTGTATCCTCTGTACTTACAAAAACCACATTGATATTGAAAAAAATTATTTTTTTTGAATACCTAAACAATATAGAAGTAACATTCGAATCGGATATTGTAGATGTAACATTTGCAATTTCCATATCAGTATTTTCAAATCATAGAATTTTTCATGTGTGAAATTCTTCGGTTGTGTTTGTGATTTCTGAAATACTTGGATCAATTTAAAAATGAATGAAACCATTGTTTATCAGAAAATATGACTGGTAATTTCAATTGATTTTATGGATCTCTCTGCTAGTTTCATTTTCAGATATTGATTGGTTTATTGTGGTATTATGGTTCACTATAATAACCTGTATCAATTGAAAACACTAACCTATTTTGTCATTAATAAATTTCAGTGAAATAGATGAAATAGAAATTAGATGTTTGAAGTTTTCCGGAAATTATGGATTTGAATAGTTTCTACTCTTGATGATTTTTGTACAGATATGTTTAAAAATTTTCCTAAATTCATCACCAAAACAATCAATTAGCGTTAGAAGTATTGAAAAGTCAGTGTCAGTAGGTATATTATACAAAATTTTGTAGAAACAATT